>VZUA01033069.1:19459-31108 GCA_013401035.1 Horornis vulcanius | reverse complement strand
TGCCTGCCTGCACCAGGCTTGCAAACCTGTATTCCATTCACCCATGCCCAGACCCTGCTCCTGAGGTGGTCTCCCAGTGCACTGGTTTAAGATGGGTCTCAGTGCTGTCTGCTGTCTTGAAAGTTCCAAAGGTTTATCTACAACAAATCAAATAAAACCAAAGGTGCTGCACTACACCCTTGGTGCTTTCCCCACCCCTACATAGGCAGCTGCTAATGTGCACAGCTCCTCATCTTTAGCACTCACAAGTCCTTTCCTTCCAAAGCTCTTTAGCATCCTTCCTTTTCCCCTCCCTCCCATTTGACCAGTCCTGGCCTCCCCTAGGCCATGTCTGACCATGAACATTTCCCAGGCTACCTCTTTTCTTGTCTTCATGCTTTCTGCAGTCCTTCCTGCTCAGTTTTTTAGAGGCTCAATGCCTTCAGTTCAGCTGTCCTAAGCTGTCATCAGCTCTTCCCATGTGCTTCCCATCCCTGCTGAATCTGAGTCACATCAGAAGTGCAGACAGGTCTTTTCATGGTGAACCTTTTAGAGCAATGGCTTGGTCTTGTGAATCATTTAAAGTAAGTCATCAACATCATTACCAGGCCAAAGGATTTCCCCTGGTGTTCAGTAGTGGGTCCCAGGTGTTTTGGGTACCTCTAGCTAATGTATCTCAAGTCCTGTCACAGCTGAGATCAAAGGCCATGCACCACCTCCCAGCATTTTTACAGACTTGCTCCCACTGCTATGACACCCCCTGCACATAGGGAGTGAGGGTCCAAAAGCAGAGCAGGCAAATGAGAGAAAACAGGTTTAACTCCACATCCACTTTCCCCTTGGGCTCAGCCTCACAAACCAAAACCTGAAGTGGCTAAATGAAGGGCTGGTATGTGAAACAGTGAAATAATAGAGCACAGGCCTAAGTTTACCACTGTGTGTTGCTGTTAGCCACAAACCAGGGCAATGAGGGGCTCTTCAGTGTCACCTTTCAGTGCTTCACACAACTGCTGCTGATAGAAACTTTGAAATGTGACCCACGTCAGTAACAACTGCTTGTTTAATTTATACACTTTGAAAGATACTGCTGTCTAAACCAGTGTAGAGGGTTTAGACACACTGGGTTCATGGACTAGTGCCATTTATGAGTTAATATTTAACTGACAGCAAAAATCATCTATATTGTCATTCCTTTCTTCTTTCCTGTATGTAACAGCCCATTTATTCTTTCCCTGTTACTTTGAGTTTGCTAATAAATTTAAAAGTCCTTCTAAATGGACCTTATAGCTTTATAAATTGTTCAATATCTGCCCTCATGCAAGGATGCATTCACAACTTTAAAAAAAAGCTCAATTTCATCTTTGTATCTTGCAGTTTCTTTTTCTGGCTGATGCTTTCTCACTTCTAGCTTAAAAAACATGTTAAAATATTGTTGTGGTACTAAGGCAAAATCCTGCTCGCTATTTGCAAGACACAGAGCTGAAATGTTTGTTTACATGTACACACATCACCCCCATTTTGGGCTTCCTCAGTAACTTCCTTGCTAACCCAACTACTTCCTGTTGGGTTTTGTGGGTTAAGAATTTATGAGCCACGGGCACTGCAGTTAAACATCCTGGCCACACGCAGCTTTGCACAAGGCATAAAATCTAATATTGAAAATCAAATAGTATTAGCGCTGACAGCAAGTACAGATCAGTGACCCCAAAATGCCAAAGGCTTTCAGGTGCTGTTAGAGCAGCTGAAGCTCTCTGGCATTTAGAGAAAAATGGATGACTGGGCAGCTGATTAGTCATTCAGCAAAACAACCAAGCCAGGCAAAACAAAATAGATGGTGGCTTTGGGGGCAGAAGGTGAACAAACGATGTGTGGCAGCTCATCAGTGTTACCTCCTCTGCAGGTGCAGGACTGAGAAATCAACAGCATAACAAAGCAGACTGGTCAGTGTGCTTCTCGTGCTCAGCAACAGGGATTTCCTGGACAAGTCTGTCAAGGAATATTAAACAACAGCACTGCGAGAAGTAGCTCAATTTACTACAGGGGGCAAACAACGAGTGTGTCTCACTGCTGCAATGCATTCCTCTGGCCAGAACCGCGATATAAGCCAAGGATGAGCCCGGAGCATCGCGGGCTGCCAAGCTCCGGCAGCGGGAGCTGCAGCGGCTGCAGCATCCCCCGCTGCCCCGGGATCGTGCCGGGCAGCACACGGAGCGCCACCAGAACCGCAAACGCGAGAGGGCACTCTCAGGCTGGAGGAGCACAGAGCCTGCTTGATAAGGCTTATCAGCAACATATTTCAGCAAATTTAACAAGTCAAGCATCTTTTTTTGATAAGATTATTAGGAGGAACAGATGGAAAAAAATCCAAAGAGCTCACGTTTTATTTTCTTTTGGTCTTTTAAGCTTGGTCATCTCAAGCTTGAGGGGTTTTTGTTAAAAACAAGTGTGTAAAACCTAACAGACAGGGAATAGTAAGAGATAGGCACTTGCTAAAAGGACCAAAACACCAGTGCTCCCACTGCCTCTGAGATGTTCAATCAATCACTAATGGGGCTAAAGTTCCTGTAAAGCAGAAACACTGAGGTACAGAGGACAGTCACAGATTTCATGATGTTCAGCTGAGGAGTCTTATTTCAGGCACAATCTGCTCAGCAAGTTCCTACCCCAGGCACCCCATGTCTTTTCCTGTAGTGCCCTTGTACTGAGGGAGATTCTTTGGAATATTATTTCTCTGACTCACCAACATTCAGAGACTGACCTCCCTCCAGAGCTGGATGTGCCATCCATACTCTGGGGCACAGGAAACAGACCACACTTTGTCAGGGCCTTGGTTTTTTTGGGAAATTTGGTCACTGACCTCATAGCCTTTATGGGAGACTAAGGATCTGCTTACAGGGGCCAGGAGCCATCCCCAAAAAACTGCAGACCCTGACCTATATTGCTTTTACATTGAGAAAAGTTCTCTGAAATTCTACTTCTCCACCTCAAGTTTACAAAAGAATGTGAACAAGGACAGGGCTGACAGCAGAGGGAAAAGAGAGTAAGAGCCAGAGATGCTGTTTCTTTTTGCAGATGTTGGTATCAGTGACACAAGAGGGGCTTTGAGAAGGTGGCCCAGAAGCTCAGATTCAAAAGAAATGTTTCAGACTTGTGGTTCTGAAAGCAGAACTCAGTAGGAAGGGAGGCCTCCAGGGCCCAGGGTGAAAGCAGAAGAAAGCCATGAAGAATCTGAAAGTGATGAGGTAAAATTTGAATTTGTTAGAAGCTTCTAAGGAAACAAAGGGCCAAACTTACATCCACATTTTGCATACAGCTCCCATTTTTATAAATTGCTTACTACAAGTCTATTTGCCTGGACAGATTTTTCTGGAATGACATTCATTTTCAGAAGGGCTCTGCAGAAGCCCTTGATAAGGGCTGCCAGTGGGATACATCAGTCCTGGCCCTTCCCACAGCATTTTCCAGGCACCAGCACCATGGTGGTAACTGATACCAGCAATTTTTTCATTCTCTTTCTAGCAGCAAGGAGATTATATTTGATTGAGCTTCACTACTGATTAATTTCTGTCTCCAGGGTTCTCTGCCAGCATATAAACCCACTAAGCCCCCAGTATTCCTTTAGCCTGTGACTCATAGGAGAACTCAGCATGCAGTGTGTTCTCTGCCCCAAGACTATGATCCTAAGGAAATACTCAGTCTGAGTCTCTTTTAGAGGCCTCTGAAAACAACCACACACAGTCCACTGTCAAGGTAATGTGCTGTTAGACCTGGATCTCACATCTGACATATCTGCTACATGAAAAACACCACAAAACCAAAACAGAGCCTCAAAGCAAACAGCCAAAATCTAGCTGCCCTACTTTTCATTTCCCTCTGGGACATATAGTTCAAAATCAGCCCAGCAACACCCAAAGTGGTTCCACCCAGCACAGCTGAGGTGATACTTGTGTGAAGAAAAACTTCAGTGTTAAAGATAGCAATTACCAGTGCTGGGTCCCACACTTTCTGTGGAGGCAGGTGATAGTTTTAAAGAGATTAAATGCAGCTCCATCTGAGCTTGGGGCATGATCTGTCTCACCCAAGGCTGTAAACACAACCAGAGAGTTAGAGCAGAACTGTTGCTATTGACTGCAGTGCTGACAAGTATTCATCTCCTGAGGCTTCACCCACTGAACACCCATAATTAGGGAGTTAATTCCTTCTTTCCTTTCTCCATTCCTGATGCACAGAAAGTGATCCTAAGCATGAGCTTCTTGGCTTAACAGTATCTCAGTGTCATGACTTGGGGGCCAGGTTGATGGTTTTTAAGCATTTGGAGTTGACAGCTACTCATGACTGGGGCTTATGAGCTGCAGATCATGTGGGATCATGAAAGCAAGAACAATTTGCTTACAATGGCAAACAGGAAAGATCAAGATGTTTTCTGTACATGGTGGAAAGTTTTAACTTGAATTCTTTGGCCTTTTTTCCTCTAGAAGAATCGCAGCCAGAGAGGGAGCCAATATTAAGCACTACAGTCAGTGACAAGTGCCTTTGAGGACAAGAGCCATCCACCCACAGAAAAGGATTCTTTTCTTTATCTACAACTCAAGGAAGGAAACAATTTTATTATTGGGTTGGCTTAAAAAATAAAAAAAAATAAATAAAAAAAATACTTCTATTCAGGCAGTTAGTTTCATATGTGGGCCAAACCTTCTGGTTTTGTAACATGGTACAGTCCTCAAAGCCAGATTTTCAAAAACAGAGTGCCAGTTTCTCAGCTCAGACTAAGAACCCACAAATTGGCCAGACCATCAGCAGTGCTTTGCACATATTATCTCCTATTGAGACAAAATCTTTTCAAATCTGCCTGTAACTCAATGAAACCACAACAGTTGCATCTGCAAACAATTCAGCACACCATATTTTCCTCTCTAGTCATGCTTATGTTTAAGGAAAAAATGCCACTTTTGTAGTGACTACTTTATCCATCTTATTCACATGTACTAATGCCCAATAGCAATAGCATTCTTTTCTAGAATACCCAGGAAAAAGCAGAAAGGTGTTTTATGTTATTCCTGCCAAAGGAGAATTTCTACAGAGAAGTAGTCAAGTCTAACTCCAAAATACAACTATTCCATAGCTAAGCAGCAGAACAATTCATTTTGAAGTGAAACTCCTCCAAAAGTGATATCAGAACTCCCACTCACACAAATGGTTTTTGTTTACAAGAGTGGTTGTTCTTGAAGAAAGGACACAACAATGGAATTGAAAGGTGACTCACAACTGTAAGTCTGGTGCTAGAAAGGACACTAGAGTAGAGATCTGCAGCTCACATTGTGTTGGGCACAGACAGTTCTGACTAGAATAACTGACAATTACGTTATTCAATAGCCTTTTGATTCTCAGAAACTGGCAGCAAACCTAATATTTCAGCTATTTGGATAAAACTGTTCCTTGTCTCTAGGGTATTGCTGTTTATTTGCCTCAACTCTATTAATTCCATCTAAACCAGGTATTTAGAAAATGTGTGATAGCAGAATTGATCAGTCAAAACATACCGAACATTCTTTTCCAGAGGATTGCGAAACAGTTCATTTAAGTAGTTCTTTTGCAACATCCCCAGGCTACACTGTCCCTCCCACCAGCTTCTTACAAGAATCAGAGAATTGCATTTATTATTACCCCACTACAATTGCTTTCCCTGCTGACATGGGATAAATTATCACAGAGCATTCTGAGTTGGAAGGGACCCACAAGGACCATCAAGGGATTGGCCCATACAGAGATTGAACACACAGCATTGGCATCACTAGCACCAGGCTCAAACCAACTGAGCCAAGTATTCACATGTATTTTTACTTTATCTAGAGCAGGAAGTTACTTTTTCTTCCAGACAGAACAGGTCCCCACCCAGTCCAAGCAGAGAATGTAAACTGTCACAGCAAGGCCCCAGTGACATCCACAGGTAAAACTCTAAGTATGCTCACTTCCCACTGCTACAGCATATTTACAGGCAGGCAAATGGAAATAAAAAGATAATGAAAGACCAAATCTTAAAAGGGAAATAAGAAAGCTACCTACAGCCTGCAGACAGGAAGGAGCCAGACCCATATGTCTCAAAGGGTGCTTTGGGCAGGTAAAGAGGCTGGCTTTCTGCAGCCTGCCTGCCCTGTGGGGTGTGCTCACTGCAGTCATTCACCCCCAACACTCAGGGGCTATGGAAAGGGTGCAAATGAGGGGCACTGTTCACATCTATCCTTACTGCATTTCCCACAGCCAGAGAGGCAGCTCTCCATTTCCTGGAAACTGCAGCATTATGGCAAGAATACAGAAGAAAAAAAAAAATAAAACACAAACACAAAGCTGTATCACAAATCTGAATGTTGTATTCCCAGTAGAATAAGGGTGAACAGCATGTGGCTTTTAGGAAATTATGGGTTACTGTCAGAATGCAGCTTTGATTTAAGTTCTAGTTGGTTTGGTTCAGGCTTGTGGCCAAACCTTTTAAAAAACTGCTCAGTTAGAACAGTTATAGGAAGCACTATAGGGTTTACTGTACTTTTTCCTTTAGCAGTGAAATGTTTTGACTGGAAGCAATTAGGGTCAGAAGCCTTTTTTTATTTTTTCATCCATATTCAGGCCACAACACTGATCCCAATGGGCCTAAGTGCAGCAATAAATGTGGTGGGCACCCGTTTTTGTTCTCACTCCAGAGTACCTGGACAATTTTACCATTAGGTGGCACCAGAGAATATTCGAACATTACCAGGCAGGCCCGTTGGAACTGGGATCGTCTTAAGCAGATGTAACCACGTAATTAAGTATAGTCCTCTTTGCTATGCCCGGGAGCTCCTTGATTCCTTAACTACAGGTGATACACAGCTCATCAGAGTGCAAGTTGCAGCCACAGCCATGATTTATTAGCAAGTGGTTTTTAATCAGACATGAAAAGTATTTGACATGAAATTGCCATACAGTTGGATTTAACTGAGATGAACAGCTTTGTAGGGTTTTATTTGTCTTACTGGAAAGAAAAATATATTTCTGCTCTGACAATTCCAAATGTGGGCTGTTAAAAAAGACCCTTTCAAGAGTCCCAGTGCATATCTGGTACAATTCCAGCAAGGTCTATGAATAATTTACAAGCTAATGAGCCCTTTTCTGTTTATGAAATAATACTCTTAAGAATAATAAGGCAGGACATAAGCAGTAGCCATATGTTTCTTCTCAAGTTCTAGCCAGACAAATGACCTGAAAATTGCTGTTGCAAGAACTTCTAAAGCATATGGCTAAGTACAGGGAATTTGTTAACTTCTTGTGTCAGATCCAAGAGTTTCCAATTATCAACAAAAGATGGCATACCAACCCAATTACTCCTGATATATTCCAGTCAAAGACAGATTCCAAGTAACCATAGCTGTGTGGGCGTATGTGGTTTGAAATAACAGGAATCGCTGAAAATTTAGTGTAAATAAAAAAAGTAGACCCACAGATCACATGCAGACAAATGTGTCCCAGTGTGCTGAATGTACTTTCAACAGGAAGCAGGAATTTTTAGGCATTCTACCAACGCTGATTTCAAGCCACCATAAACTATTAGAGGTACATTTACTTTCCAGCACTACAGAAAACTCCAGCAACAGCTTATTTCACTTGTCAGAGAGAAAAAGAAATGCATCTTTCTTACATAACAAAAATACACCAAATAATTGACAATTTTTTTTTGTAATTATTAATTGCAGATTGCTGTTGAAGACAACATCCTCATCCAGCTGGATAAACACCAGGACACGGGTATATTATGCATATTTCTGATACATCTGACTAAGCAACTGAGTCCAGTGCCATGTTCTTACTCACAGGAATCCTTAACCCCAAACCCCTGGACACAATGTGCTTTCATACCATGCCTGAACCATAGAATGTCCAGCCATTCTGCTTGACAGCAAAATGGAAAAGCAATGATATATTCACAACAATGGACCAGAACTCATAAAACCCCTAAGGGAAAAAACATGAGGAACCCATTTGCACACTAAACAATATTTCATATTCATACTAAAATTTATTACATCATCTTAAGAGCCATATAAACTGTCAGGGATTATTCCCACTGTACTGGGTCAGTGTGTTAATCAAGGTCAACAACAGCATGCTCTTCACTAAGTTAAGAATGTTTCTGGGTTAATTTTTGTTTTAATCACACATCTTGCAGGGAAGGTAAAGGTCCACAGGTCATTTCATGCTGCGTTTATGTTTGGATTCAGCATGGTGAAAGTTACTGCTTAGGTCCTTTATTATTCAGCTTCCAGCAACCGTGACTGTTCAAGGTGTATGATGTGGGTGGTAACAAACACACAAAATGCCAATTATCCACGGACAGGCCAATGACTGGGATGCTTTCCTTGGTCAGCCACGGCCCTGCAGGCACTTCTCAGACCTAGGTCCTCTTAGGTTGAGTTGCTCAATCCAAAGCAGATTTCATTCAGTATGCTACAGACCTCTGGCTTGCTCTAGAGGGAGTAAAGCCTGAGCAGAGGCTGCTGGAGGATCCCTAACAGGGCACTGGCTGAGCAAAAAAACCTGAAAGAAATCATGATACTGGTGGGGGGAGAGTAAAAAACCCTACAAAGCCTGAGAACCACCTCCTCTTCCTCAGGATTTCCAGCCAGATAAGTTGATCCTGAGAGAGATACTGGTCCATTCCAACAAAAGTAAGCAAAATCTATGGAAAATGATCCCCAAATACTTAGAACAGACTAAACATTAAAATAACTGCATGGGCAAAAGATGTTTAAGAGTCTAGAAATGCAACCTTTTCCTAATGGCTCATGTTTCACTTGCATGAAACTGAAAAAATCACCAATTGAACTAATCCTTCCTTTATTATACTGCCTGTAAGAGTAGTACCTGAGCTGTAAGTGTAAAAATAGGCATTAAAAAAAAAAAAAAACACAATCCTGATCTAATTAATGCATCACAGGAAAGAAAACAACAGGTGAAAAATCACATTTTGGACCTACCTAAATTTCTATAACTATAGTAGAAAGATCCCCAAAAACCAAGTCATTCTGAAATTTGCTCTGTTCATGCTATCTGAGTGTACATGACTGATGAATTTCTCCCAAACACAAGATTAAAACTAAACTGTTGCTCCTTATCACAGCAAATAATACCTGGCACTGTTCATAGGCATTTCCAATATTAACCCACCTGTAAACCAAAGAAAACATTTTCTCATAGCTCAGGAATCACAGTGCCACAGCAGCTCATTTCTAAGACTCAGGAATGCTGCCTGTGAAACAACCTGGTGTGAGCACATGGAAGCTTTTCAATGATTAGCTACTGTTTTATCAGCTCTATAACAGAAAAAGATGAGTTTTCACCAGAATGGCAATAGCATCTAACTGGCAACGCTGCCTCAAAACCAGAATAAATGTTAGTAGCCAACAGGTTTTCTTAAATGTCCTTATACAACTTTTTGCTACTATGGGAAAAATATTCAAAAGCCTGTGCCCCCCATTAAAACACCTATTTTTAAGTGGACAATAAGCCACCTTCCAAAACACTATTCCCCACTGCATGTTATGTTCCACTTGTCAAGCTCTGTCTCTTTCAGGCTTGTGTATAACAGTCAAATACTATTTTTTATCTTCTTCTCATGCCACATTGCTGTGGATCATGCCTTCCTCCTGAAGTGCACTGTTTTACATGCCATAGGTGGAAGTATCACTCCCAGCCAGCCAGAATTGGGCAGACACATGAATTCAGCCAATTAGGCCTATTGATTTTGGTGATTTTGTTTGTACACATGAAGCCAGGCTTAAGCAACACAGTGAGCACTGCCTTTCTTTATCACCCCATACACTGTCCACAACGCCTTAATATCAAGGTGTGCATCCACAATCAGACAGCTTGAGCTACTCCAGACCAGTTGTGTCCATGGTTTTGTTATTAGCCAAACACTGATGCTGTGGTACCACAGGGTGCCTACCCCAGGTATCTGAATCCTGCCCTCCCTCACCCCTGAGGGACAGGACACTGCAGGTGTGTCTCTTGACCATTACACTCTGCAAGGGGCTTCGAAAAGTCTGTTCTCTACATCAGTGCTCAGCATCACTGCAGGAGTTGTTCATCCACAGGGGAAGGATTGTCTGTTGTACAGTATTTTTTGATTTTTTTCAAGGTACAGTGATCATCTTCTCTCATCTCAAGTCCTGCATGCCCTTTGCACTCCAGCACTGTCCAGTTTGTTACAGAAAATGGGTTCAGGAAAGGTACAGATTAGTCAAGGGAGCATCATTTGGAGCACAGCACCTGCACAGAATCCCTTGGACTGCAATATTCTCAGTTGCACCTTGTAACAGAGCCCTCATCTCCCTGCTCTTACATCAGCCTGCAAAAATCACAGTGCTCTTCCCTAACTCCAGCAGCTCCTCCTCAGGCATGATGGCTGCATGGAAGGGCACTGCTCTTGTCAGTTGAAATCCCTGCTGCACCTGTTTGGATTGATTTAGCTCAATGGTCTCACAGTCATTTTGTACTGGATTCAAAAGACTTCTTTCAAATATCCCAACAGAGTCAGATAAGACACACTCAGCCCACTTCAGCATAAAATGCAAAACATTCTTAGAGCAAAATGTGCAAAACTCCCACAACTATTTCAGTTAATAATTAAAAGGCCTTCCCCTAGGGTTAACCAAGTCAGGTTAGCTATTCATCTCATTTAAAGTGCACATACTAGGACCAAAAAGCAAGACTATTGGATGATTTTGCATGTCACCCATGCCAAGCTGTGTATTACAACCACATACAGAAGTGCATTCTGCTTCCAGAGAAGTGCAATATAGCTCCATGCTTTGGCATTTGTGACAGAGTGCAGCAAGGCACACACCTTGAAGCCACCCAAGCCTCTCCAGATTGCTATAGAAGCCATACCTGCACACCTGGAACTGCTCTGGTGACTGCCCCAGCTTAAACAGTAGCCAGTCACACAGAATGCAGACAAGTTGTACATACAACAAGGCATTTACAAAGTTACTTGCACTTCATACCTCCTACACAGACACCTTCATACCTCACACCTATGGGGACTTGTGACTGGTAGCCCCAGACAGCTACTTCTCCAAACAAGGCTTAAAAAAAGCAAATTTACTTTAATCCCTAGATTGTTCCCAGCTTTGCAGAAAGATTAAACCAGAGGAGAAGGTCACACTCTCCCTGTATCACTGCTACAGTGACTGATCACCTGTAAGGTGGGCATGTTCTGAATAAAATCCATTCAGGACTGTGTGCTATCCTGCGCCCACTACCTCCATCCTGTCATCAGCTGACTGCTTCTTTAGAAACAGAAATGCTCTCAGTCAGGCAGCCCTGCTATCTTGGCCCACTGGACAGTCTGCTGAAGGCAACACCAATTATTCTAGAAAAACGCCATTAAAATAAGTGTGTAACTTTGGAATTAAATACTACATTACAGCATAAGTTTTTCAGATGATTCTGAAATGTCACAGAATCTTCTGGAATCTCTGTCTTTTCTTTACTCTTGGAGCCTATTTATGCAGTAAGATAGAAAGCATTCCTACATGATTAGTCTAGCTAATAAATACATTTAGAGACACCCTTTTTTTAAAAAAAAAAGACCAGTATAAACATTTGTCCAAAAACAAACAAAGCATAGGATTTTTT
>VZUA01033062.1:9213-34536 GCA_013401035.1 Horornis vulcanius | reverse complement strand
TCTTTTTCTCTCTCTCTCTCTCTTTCTCTCTCTCTCTCATCCTTCTTCTTCCTGATTCTCCCTCACCAGCTAACCCAGTCTCTTTTATCACACTTATCTCTACTGGATATAGCTGTGACTCATCAAGGGCGAGGCTGTGTTGGGTAATTAACACAGCTGTTACTTATCAGGGATGAGGTCACTTGTACTCTCTTTTCCTACAGGATGATGGTGCAGTCTGGAGCCCATCATCATCACATTTACCCTGAGCCTGTTTTAGAGGCACTTTGGATGAGGGAACTGCGTCCCATTGCATGGGCACAGCCTTGGCCACACAGCAAGTTTTCCTTGCCTGTGCAAGTTGCCAGAACACTTCCATTAAAAGTTAATTTTCTGTGTATTTAAGCTTTCACTCTCTCCAGTCAAGGTCTGAGTTCCTAAAATAGTTTGAATACTCCCAAGTCCTCAGTTTCTTCTTTTTCCATCCTATCCAATCTCCCTCAGATGAAGAGTTGTTCCCAGCATCCCTCACAGCAAGGACAGGGAAATTCAGCTCCATGATGCTGCTCTGCCATGCAAGCAACACCCACCATCTCCTGTCTCAGTCAGACCATTGGAGACTCTGTGCCCTCTATTTCCTCTCAGAAGGCTCCAGGCAGTGCTGCAATTCAAGCAGCTGCTCCATCCTCAAAATCCTGGCTTGTCTGGCCTTCAACTTGTGTGCATGACAAGGACAAGAACATTGTCTTCACACCACAGGCTGGTCATGTTGGCCTGGGACCAGAAAGAATCTGCTTCTTGGCACACACGTGGAGCTCCTAAAATGGGTGTTCACCCTCATCTGCAGGCATAGCCTGAACCTGTGAGAAGAAGCAGCAGGACAGGTTTGGGAAGGGGAGGAAATGCTACAGGAAAAGGAGCAGAGCAGGATTTGTGATGAGCTTGTCAGGCAAAATTGTAACTTGGATCAGGCATCATGGAAGAGCAAAGGCCTGAGGGCAGTCCTGGGTGTGCCCCTGGGACTATTTAGGTTTTGTCAAGCAAGGAATGACATCTCCCTTTGAGCAAACGTCCACCCCTGGAGCTCTGGTGATGGCCCATCCCTGTCCATCCATTAAGGGTTTTGTTTCTGTGACAGCTGACACGGAGATTGCTCAGTATGAATTGCAATTACAGCCCAAGCACGGTGAACCTGAACTTATCAAACAGGAGGCTTTAACTAACCAACAATTCTGCTCAGAGGGATGGGCCTCCTCCTGGGAGAAAGAGGCTCCTGAGGAGCTAAAAGCTCTTTTCCAAAAGGGATGTGTGCCCAGACAACAGCAGGGCTGGGCTTTGTAGGGGAGGATGCTCAGGTGTTAGACAGAGAGGATATTTTTACTTGTTCCTTTGCCAATCACTGAGAGAAACAGGAGGACTCCTGGACTGGTGCCATGGCTCTCAATAACCCCACAGGTAAACAAGGAAGGTCTCCCCATGAGTGAGGGAATCAGATGCTAAAATCTAATGGGAGCTGGAAGAAATTAGTATTTTTTAAAAAATTAAATTTATTGTATAATATGCATTATATAATATATATTGTATACGTATACATTATATATATATATTTATAATAACTTTGATTATATGGGAGGGATTTAAGTGTGTGAAATCTCACACATTTTAAGTGTGCACCTTTTGGGCTTTAATCCCACAAGATCTCCAGCCTCAAACACATACAAGGGTCACCCTTCAGCCCCCTCCCTGCCAGCTTTTATTGCCAGCCACAGAAGGGAGGGAATTGCAATCCTGCAAAGCCAAGAGTCCAAGGATGTCCCACAGAGACACCCCAGAAGGTTCCCATATGGTTGGATAAGCTGCTGGAGATGATTTCCTGGCAGCAGCCGGGGTGCACAGTTGGAACAAACCTGTCCCAGGACGTCTCACCTCCCTCGTGCGTGCCAAGCACAGCTGAGCCACGGTGGATGCCAGAGCTGGAGCTCATCAGGAGACCTGGAGCTGAGCTGTGCACTGGTCTGGCTGCACACAGGTCAGTTCTCCAGCAGACAGGAAGGCTTTTTTTATGGGCAAGACTTTCCAGAGCACAGCGAGAGTGTGGATGTTGTAAGGTCCTTCCTTGAGCAAGCCAATGAAAAGGAGATGCATCCAAGCTGCCAAATGCACTTGCAGACACAAACTGTGCTTTTGGGCAGCACTTTCTGCTGTCCCAGACCTCAAAACCTGAGTTTGCATCCCTTGTAGGAGCAATGGGAGTCTACTCCTTGAACAGGACAAGAGTGGCAGGTCATTGTCCCTCCTCTCCTCCATCCTGGTATAGCCCCACATCACACACAGGCTGGTGCTGAGGGGTGACAGAAGCACTCAGCATGGAGAAAGAGGCTCAGTTTGTAAACTCTGAGTAGTTTTACCCTTCTTACCCTTCACTTTGCAAGGCTATTTCTCTTAACCTGTTTGTGTCTTCTCAAAGAGCCACCTGCAGTTCTGTCCCTGCCCTTGGATGCTGTTGATGGCCATGGTGGAGACGGGAAGTGCCCAACCTCTGGATCTTCTGCACTGCCTCCAGCATTCCTGGCTCTGCTTCACCCTCTTCCTCAGCTTCCCTGCCTTCTTTGCTGAAAATACAGCTCCTGGGACAATAATTGCCAGACAACAGGTACACAAGAAGCTTTTGTTCTTTGACCACTCCTCTTTAAATTCACCTCCCTCAACACCTCTTTCCAGTGGCTTTACCTGGCCAGACAGACAATTCCAACCTCTTTCTTGCAGCCTGCAAAGTCCACTGCTTTGATTTGTCCCTCGGGGTGGGATTCATCTCACCTGGTGTTTGATGTGCACCACGTTGGTCGTCTGCAGCCACACTGGTCACCTTCAGACACCTTTAGAGTCTGCAGAGAGAAATAAGCCCTGCCAGGACGTGAGTCATCTGACCTATTTGAGATGTCTGCTTCAGAATGAGATTAATCACGCCCTGGAAGCACCTGTTTTGCTCCAGCTAAAGCAGGAGTCTAGACAACCAGCTCATGAATTCAACCTCAGTGTCTTTTTAGGTGCTCATCTCCTCAGGATCATCGGCTCTAATGAACCCTCCAGCAATTTTGTCACTCCTGCTTTAGCTGAGCTGTATTTCGGCCCATGCTGTGTGATGACAGCTAATGATGAGCAGTGTGACCTGATGAGAGCAAGGGCTGCTGCTGTCCCCTGAAAAGAGAATTCTGCCCTTCAGAGAAGGTGGGGGAAGATGTGTAAAGGTACCAGACTAGGCAGCCACACTCAGGATCTGGACGTGGGTGGATTTGGGGGTATTTTTGTACTGCCCAGATGGTGAAGATCCTGCTCAAACAGTGCAGAAGAGATATCAGAGAGCATAAGTAACTTAAGGAAATGTTCAAACTGTGAAATGCTGAGCGTTTACTTGTGCTCTGTCTGCTTTTCCTGACAGTGAAGGCTCCCAGACTTGCCAAAGTCAGGGCTCAAACTGGGAAAAAGGAGCAAATCCAGAGTGCCAGAGCTGGGGAACATCTCCTTAGAGAATTCAGTGTCCCATCCATGCAGCATCATAAGCCATAAACACCTACACAGACAACCTTTGGAAGGAGCTTCAGGTATGAAAGGGGCGGATGAAGATCTGCAGCCAACACATGCCCATGAACTGGACAGAGACCTACCCACTGTGCCCACACCTCATAAATACATCCAGGGCTCAAAACAAAGGGCTGGGACCCACACAAAAGCTCGTGTGCACTCATTTCTTGCTGCGCTTCCAGAACTGAGGCACCATTTGTGTCTAAGTGAGTCCTTAACAGTGCTGAGCCTGAGCTTGCAGAAGGGCTTTGACCTCCACTTAATTAATAGAGAAGACATAATCTTGATGTATGGCTTGCTGTTAGCATCCCTGGTTTGATACAAGTTAATTTAACTGCAGCAGGATCTGTGCTGGAAGCGGGATCACGGGATTTGGCTCTGAGGGCAATTCCAGGTTTCATTACGCCACTGATTAATGACTATCACAGAATCATGAAATGGGGTTGGATTTAAAGGGGCCTTAAAGCTCACCCAGTTCCATCCCCTGCTGTGGGCAGGGACAACTTCCACTATCTCAGGTTGCTCCAAAACCCCGTCCAACCTGGCCTTGGACACTTCCAGGGATCCAGGGGCAGCCACAGCTCCTCTGGAAAACCTGCACCAGGGCCTCAGCACCTTCACAGTCAAAAAATTCTTCTAAATATCCTATCCAACCCTGCCCTTTGTCAGTTGTAGCCATTTCCCCTTCTCCTGTCCCTCCATCCCTTGTCCCAAGTTCCTCTCCAGATTTTCTGGAGCCTCTTTAGGCACTGGAAGCAGCTCTGAGTCTCCCTGGAGCCTTCCCTTCTCCAGGCTGAACCACTCCCATTTCAGCCTTTCCCAGCTTAAAACCACAGGGAGAATCTGAGCCCAGCTGAGTCTTTACTGGGTGAATTTGAGAGTCAAGAACTTCCAACCATTCCCATCTCTGTCACCAAGATGAGATCCCTATCCTGTCAGTGGAGAAAAACCTTGTAAAATATACACCTTTTATTGCTCTTGGAACCAGCCTCAACCAAGGCAGTGCAGGAAACACAAAGAGAGAAGTGAACTGCCTCTCTCCTGGTACTCGAGGCTGTTGCTCCATGGAGAGGAAGGGAATTTCCCTGAAGTGCCTCACAGAGGGTTTGTTCTCAGCTTGCAAAGGCAAAGCAGTGTTTAACACCAGATGAAATCAGTGAGGAGGAGCACAGGAGTGGGGCCAAGGGTGAGATGATGTTTTGTGATACAGTTAAGGCTCGCAGCAATCTCAGTGTTTTGGGAACAGATAATACGAGGTAAGAAGTATCCCATACATTTTTCTTTTCAAGCATCTCTGTTCTTAGAGCAGCCACTAATCCATTAGGATAAAAAAAATTATTTACACAGCAGGAGATGAAGAAGAGCTCAAGTCCCTCTGTCTCAGAACTTGGCTAAAGTTTCAATGCAGCCCTCAGTGAAAGCAAACCAGTGCTGGGGATTGCATGAGGC
Source organism: Horornis vulcanius (assembly GCA_013401035.1). Classification (NCBI taxonomy): domain Eukaryota; kingdom Metazoa; phylum Chordata; class Aves; order Passeriformes; family Scotocercidae; genus Horornis; species Horornis vulcanius. Next base: position 29,526 of record VZUA01033062.1, on the reverse strand, counting down.
TTTCTCAGGAGCAATAAAATCCAAGCTAAACCAGCCAACTTGCTGCTATGACAGTGCCTTATTTTTTCATCTCTTCTTTCAGGCAGAAAGGGGGACATGAATGTGAAAGTGCAGGGAAAATATGGAAGAAAAGGAGGAAGAGGGTCCAGATTGGAAGAGAGCCAGTAAATATTTTGGCTACAGGCAAGGTCTGAACCAGAATACTCTGTACTGAGCAGGAGGGACCACCCTGTCCATCCAAGGGCTGCAGTGATTTAATCCAGTCCTCAGGAAGCTGCAGAGGGTAGGAAGGAGGGGAGGATATTTACTTTACCACAAGAACACAATCCAGGACAGACCAACTATTTCTGAGAGACTTTTCTTCGGCCAAAAAAGCCCTCTAGTACATCTACTCTCTGCTTTATTTTCCCCACATTTATCAGAGAACTTCAAGCAAGACACCCCAGGGACTGTGACAGAGCAAAGGTATGCAAAAGAGGGAGCATTTGAAGCTATTTTTCCACTGGGAATATCTTTTAAAGTTTAAAATCTGCACTGGCCAGCATTCTGTCCTCTTGAGACTCCTTCATCCACACCCACATTTTCACATGAAGGTGCAGATCCCCTCTGCTGTGCTGACATGCAGGATGCTCTCTGACCCCAGCCTCTGTGGGCAGCTCCCCTCAGAGCCCATTAAAGTGAATTTCCTGAACCCCAGAGAAACTGGGCAGCGAGTCATTTCACCTCTGTCCTATTTCTCCAACATCACCCCTTGGACTGATCCCTACATTTCTGAGCTTTTCCTGCTGTTTGAGGTGTTCTCCCCACCTTGGTGATTTCTGGGAAGGTTCTTTGAGCTCCCTCCAGAGATAATTAGGACAAGCACTTAGGATTGCTTTTGCCTGATCTTTAGGAATACAGAATGTTCACATAAGTGCTTGTGCATCTTGATGAAAAAGTGCATGACTTAATTTTGCTTGCTTAAAAATGTTTGGCAAGGTATTTAGCAATAAGCATTGTCAATTTGTCTGCTTTTGCATTCCTTTCTACTAAGAATTTTGGAAGTGAGAAATGCGCCTTGTTGTGAGAAATAAAGTGTTTGTTTTTTCTCTGTTGTAACTTTTTTGTATGTATACAAGATAATGATATAGATCTTTGTTATTGACATCCTTTAAGAGTGACCCTTTTATTCTCTTAACTACATTGGCCACATAAGTTGAATCTGTAATTAAATTGAGGGGTTTTTGAAAGAATTTAAATGCTTTGACTACTGCTGTTAATTCTACAATTTGAGGAGAGCTTTTTACTTATTTGAAGAGAGCTATTTACTTATTTACTTATTTTATTTGAATGTTTGATTTTTATGTTTTTTTTGTTGGGCTCTGCTATGACTGATTTGTGTGTCTGTCTTGAACTGTTAGTAAATATTGTTATTGAATCTAAAGGTACTTCACTTAACATGGGTTTTTCTCTAAGACTCAGTTTTGCTTGTAACAGTTTATGGCTTGGGTAGTGAACTGAACAGACACTTGTACAATTTAATAATGTAATTTGTAATTCTTCTGATTTTTGGAATGCTTAACCAAAATATTTTTTTTAATGGCAGATAGATGCCATTTTTTTAATGGCAGATAGATGGACCCTTTAAGCACCATCTGCCCTCAGCTGCTGCTGATGTTTGCCAGCTCTGAGCCTCTGCAGAAGCTGTGAATCCGTGGCTGTGCCCAGCAGCATCCAGGTACACAAAAATCTGCCTTCCAGCACCCTCCTCCTCCTCCTCAGCCACCCTGGGCAGGAATCCTAACTGCATTAATTAGTTGCTGTTTGCACTCCCCAGGTCTGACGTTACCACTGGAATACTCATCTCAATCTGGTGGCCAAACAAATTAGAACTAATGAGGCCATCAGGGTCATATTAACATAGGAGGAAGACAGGAGAGCTTCTGGAGGAGGTTTCACTGCCAGGCCAGGCACGTGCCCACACCGCGTGCTGCCGGCAGAGCTTGATTTCCAAACAGGGTGGAGAGAACAGGAGCAGATGAAGTGGATGCAGGGATGATCCAACACCAAATCTGGGATGTGACAGGACGTGGCAGCAGTTCCTTACTGCCTCCTGGGGAGTTTGGTAATGGCAAACACGGTGGGAGCAGCAGGCCGGGATGAAGGGTGAGAGGCAGAGTGGACGGATAGAATTTGGCACAAAACTCCAGGGATTCTTGTCTCAGCTCCCAGCACTTGACCTCTGCTGGCAAACGAGCCTGGTGCTTCAGGAGAGACTTCAGAAAGGTCATCTGAGTCACCCCCATGCAGGTGGCTCCCCTGAAGGGAAGGAAGCAGAGGGGAGGGGATGTGAAGCCAGGTGCACCCTCTCTCTTTCCCACATCTTTGTCTACAGACATTCCATGGCATTTCTGCTGGCCCCAGAGCCCACCTGGGTGGAGGTGTTGGAAGAGGCAAATTCTATGGGAAGATGGACAGTTCTAGAAGAAATGCAGCTGACAGAGGTGTGAGGATGGCTCCTCTAAGGGTAACAGCTGAATAGAAAGTCCATCCATACTGAGATCCACCCTGTCCTGCAGGCTCTCTCCTGTGGAAGTGCCAGTCCCCCTGTCTCCAGGAAAAGGGTGGAGAAAATTCCATACCACCCCTCTGAGACAAGAACCAGAGCATTCCTGCTCCTCCTCTGCCTTTGAAACACAGGCAGTGGGTACCATGAGGGCAGATGGTGCTTAAAGGGTTACAAACTGAGTGTGGAAGGGGCATCTCAGGACACACACAAGTGTTTTGGAGCTTTGATAAGACCCTCCAGACACCTCCTCTCAAGGCATTCTGCCCTTCCTTAGGCACCAGAGTGGTAACTGCATGGGAGAGGCATAACAAAGGCTTTTGGGAGAAGTTGGAATCTTCAACAAGGCTTAGAGAACAAGATAAATGTCCTGGTTAATACCTGTAAACTCGGCTGCTGCTTTCTGAGATTTATTTTATATTTTTATTTCGCAATGAGTTTCTTTCCTGCTGCAGAGGTAGCACTGGGAAGACATTATTTGCTGTTCAGGCTGGTGATACACCCAATACCATGGTGTCATTTCTGTTTTCTTGGATGGATGAGGGTCACTTTTAGGACCCCTTTTTGTAGGAATGAACTCTTAAACGAGACATTTGAAAATGTATTTCCCATAAGCATTTATGCTAATGAAGAGAGCATTTACAGAATTCTCCAAAGAGGAACACTGAATCATCCCTGCTTGTCTTGTTTCCTGGAGATCATCCAAGACTGAGATAATGCCTGCGTTCCTTTGCAGGGTTAGAAGGTCTTAGAAGCATCTCCAGTGGTTCTTCTGCTTTTATTAACAGCTCTTGAAATCTATGTAACAGCCGATAAAGAGCACTGATACCTTCTGGTAATAAAAATACAGATAACTGAGGTGGCTGGTGGTGGCACCTTGGTCACAGAGCTTCACCTTGTGCCAGCAGCTCAAACGTGGCCTCAGGTGACAGCAAGAGAAAGCCATCGTCATCTCATGTGACAGGAGTGACACTTTATGGGACACTAACCAGCTTCTGGTGCTCTCAGTGAAGAAGTCAATGATATAACTGACAACCAGGAATGAAATCTTATCTCACTACCAGAGGTAGCTAAATGAACATTGAGGCTCAAAGATGAGCTGATGCCAAGGGGAGAGTTTGTGCTGTTCTTTCCAGAGACTCAGCAGGGAATACAGGACCTGCACATACAGAATCTGTGTCCTTCACACATCATGGAATGGTTTGGGTTGGAAAGGACCTTAAAAATGATGGCAGGGATGCCCCCAAGGAGAGCAGCCCTTGAGAGGACCAAAGTCAGCTTCCCTCAGCCATCACCAGGAAACAGCTTTCCAGAGCTTTAATTGGTAAAAAAAAAGCAACAAAGAGTTTATGGAATCTGTGAGTGACACCAACCCCTCCATCAGCTCCTCCACCACACAGCTGAACCCCCTCCACGTGCCCTCAGCCTGGTGCATGGCAGGGCTGTGGGGAGGGTTTCACACCTGCCTGATCACCCTGCCCCAGCTCCCTGGGCACTCTGACCAAAAAGGAGGAAGAGAAGAGAAAAGGAACTCCGTGATGGGAGAGAGAGTTAACTTTTGGGCTGTGTAAGGAATAAGGGAGCTGGATGTCATTGTGCTGCAGAAGTGACCTACTTTCGCTTTATCTGGCTTATCTCTGTTTGCATTGGTTTATTGATGGCAGGAGATACTGCTAAGTGAGTGGTGCTTCCAGAATACAAATGAAGGTCGAGTGAAGCCCTTCTGCCCAGGGAAAACTCTGGCAGGGACCAGGAGCAGCTCCTCCACCCAGCTCCTGGCAATTAGCAGGCAGAACTAATGCAATGAGGTGATGGGCTCTGAGGCAGTGACCAGAGCAGTGTTACTGCTCTGCCTTCTAATGAGCAGGCAGAAATTAGGCAATGAGCCCTGCAGCAGATCGTGATGGGGGAAATTCTGGGTTAGTCCCACAGAAAGCCTGGTCCAGCTGGGGTAGACTTTTCCTTGGTCTTTCCTTGAATTTATTTGGGCTGGGAGAGCCTGGTGAAGAAAGAAAACTGCTGGAAAACAGCAGCTCCAAGTGAAATTCTCTCTAGGAGGGACAGTGAGCTGAATGTTTGTGTCTCCCATTTTCTTGCCACAGCTCTGTTAGCCCAGGGTTGCCATGGCTCTCCATGTGGGCAGGGGGTTGTGCTCCTGGTGTGCTCTTCATCCCTCTGCAAAAACCTCCTCCTCTGTTTTCCTCCAGGAAAACAGCTGCTGACACTGTCCCTGGCACTGCCCTGGCACAGCCCTGGCCAATGCCACCCTCACCCTGACAGCAGCACCCTGGCAGGGTTGAGGAGATGGCATGGACATCCCCTGAGCCCACCAGGCCAAGTGGTGGAAGAAAGGAGAAGGATTTTGTGGACATAAATAGCTGTACCACGTGCCCTCAGCCTCGGAGCACGTGCCCTGCTGTGTTTCATTACATACATTACAACACCTATGAGAAGTTTCTTTAGCCACACAAAAGCATTCTTTAGCCCACATGGAAAGTATATGGACTGTACCACCCTTGGTGCCACAACTCTCAGCATTCTTTTGCCTTTCTACAGGGACTGAATCCCTTTTCCAAGTCAAATCTGCCTGGCTGGCAACCACTGAGACCAGGGGTCAGCCGCACTTTCCCCCCTCTCCACACCTTCCCTCATCTCTCTCAAGTCCCAAGCTGGTTCCACACTTGGTTCCAGGATCCTGCTTCCCACCTGCACAGGGCTGGTGCCAGACTTGGAAAAACCTCCTCATCCTCTCCTCTCCTCCTCCCTTTTCCCTTGCCTGCCCCACCTGTGTTTGCTAATCAGCTCACAGCATGCTCAGTAATTGCCCAGGAGAAAACACGGGTGCAGATGTGGTGGGGAGACAGGGGCACGCACAAAATGAGATTCTTGTTTTCCAAACAGACACCAAAATTTAATTACAGCCTCAATAAAGGGTTATTAAAACCCTCTTCACTTTGTTGTTGTTCTTCCCCCCATTGTCTCCTGGCTCTGCATTATTGAATCATCAGCTCCTGTTGTCTTGTTTGGATGCTTTGAGGAAAATAGACAATGCAGGAAACTGCAGACACAGGTTGGGCCCACACAGTGTCTTCCCCCTCTCTCCTCCTCCTTTTCTTTGACCATAAACTTTCCCTCTCCTTCTGATAAAAACATGCAGCAGAGAGTTGTCACCCATATTTTCTGTCTGTTTCCATTCCACATCAGGCAGGAATCCCCAATCCTTGGCATGGAGAACAGAGAGGAGGAAGGAAAGGGGGAATTTGCTGCTGTCTGCAGGGCAGTGTGTCCCAGTCAGGTTGTTGGAGCCCAAAAAGGAGACACTGCCTGCTGCAGCTTCCATGATGGGATGATCTCCTCATCCCCTGACATTCCCCAGGTGTCTTCATCCCGAGGGATTGTCTTCTTGCCTAAAGACAAGGGAGCTTTGGGTGTCCAGCCTAAAGGGATCTTCCTGCCTTGGGCTTGAGCAGTGTCTGGTCTCGTGTTATCCTGATCTTTGAAGTGATCATAATGACTTCCCCAGCCATGGCAGATATCCCATGGAAAAGGCCTGGATGTCCCTTTTCCTATAATCCTGAGGTAATTAAACACTCCTGGCTATTGGCAGGAGCACCTTACAGCTTCCTTAGGAAACTGTGCTTGTTTTGCCCTCAGGGTGTGAGTGAGGATTGACTTCCCCACTGCACTCCTTCAGGGAAAGGAGGAGATAAAGCTTTTCCTGAAGCTGGTGCCTTGTGTTGGTCCCTGGGAGGATTCCTTGCTGACTCCACCATCCCACTTCCCAAGGACATGGGGAGGTTGTAGGCTGTGTCACCACAAGCTCCCTGTCAAAGAGTCCCAAGCTGTACTTAAAAAGGCAGGAATTAAATCCTGTCCATGTCCAGCTTTCCTGCGAGGCTGTTCAGGGCAGAGGGCACCAAGAAAGCTTTGCTACTACACCAGGATTCATTAGCACACCATGTTAGCCCTGGCCATGCATCAGAAATGTTAATCAGACGTTTCCCCCCTTCCCTCCTCCCGGCTTTAATCCCTCTATCAGGATCCCTAAAGGTTTGACATATGCACCCCAAGCCTGCTCGCAGGGCCTGGTGCTATCTGTCCCTCCATCAGGAGGAACCAGCCGGTGTCTAAGCTCCCCTGCTGCCTGCTGGGTTTTCATACTTGATTCCATCTCCTTCCTGCATAATCCCTGCTTGTAATTACAAATATCAGGCGTGGGGGGCCAGGGGGGGACATCTGTGGAGATAACAACTGCCCTGTTTGCTGACCAGAGCAACCAGAGATGGCTCCAGCTACTTGCCAGCTCTGTTGAATAAATCCAGCGGGCCTAAAATTGTGTATTTACACGGCTCCTTAACTCCCTTCTTGTCAAGGGCAGCCTTCCCACCCCAGATGGAAATAAAAAGGTGTTTATTTGCACAAGGCCTGAAGCCTGGCTTGCCTGTCACATGGGAGGCAGATTTATCTACATCCTGTTCATCCCTTACAGCCAGACTAGGACACATGGAGATGAATCCTGAGTGTGGACAAGGAGACCAGGATTGAGGTACACCCTCCAGAGAGCAGTTTCCCCTACAGAAATAGAGGGGAAGAGCTGGAAAATATTTAATCTGGCTGCGAAAATCCTGGGTGAGTGAGAGGGAAAGGCTTTGGTCCCTGGAATTATAGATATGAAGTGAGGCACAACCACTCCAGTGAGATGCTCCAACTCCCCAAAGCCTTGGCTGGAATTCACCTCCAGGAAGGGCTGCCTTCTCCCCTGGCTGGCCTTTTAAAATCGTGGCAGATTTGGCCCCAGAGGTTCTCCCAGTCACAAATCCAGGATGTTTCCCATCCCAGTTACCCTCACAGACCACAACAGGCCCAGGTTTTTTGCCAGTGTGCATGGAGATACACCAGAACCTATTCCTCCATCCCAGACTCCCAGCCTTTCCCCAGTGCTCCCCACACCCTCACCTGAGCACCCAGTTGCATGCTGGCACCTTCTTTCCCCACCCCAACACCAGACACCCCTTAAGGCTTTTCACCGATGGACCTCAACACCTTCCCAACCCTGTTCTCCCAGATTTGCCTTCTTTGTGCTCTGCCTTGGCACCCTGACAAAAGAATCATGGAATCATTCAGGTTGGAAAAGCTCTCCAAGATCAAGTCCAACCATTAACCCAGCTCTGCCAAGGCCACCACTAAACCATGTCCCCAAGTGCCACATTTACATGTCTTTTAAATGCCTCCAGGGATGGGGACTCCAACACTGCCCTGAGCAGCTGTGCCACTGATGGACAACCCTGGTGTGAAGAACATTTGAGGAGGGGAAAGATTCACCTGAGTGCCTTCAGTGTGTTCAGCAGTGTTTGGCCTCTCTGCCCTAGGAACCAAAAAGGGACTGGGTGTGGTACCAAGCACCGGCCACAGTGTCCACTTTATTCTGTTGTTAAACACCCTGCCACAGGTGAAGGGACCTGCTGGAGCTCTCACAGACAATGCCAAGTGTGAGTCAGACTGCTCTGTTTGCCCTCGAGGCTGAAGAGGGCAAATCCCTGGCCCATTTTATTTACCAGCACAAACAAAGCCTTTGATCCTTCAGAGTCCCTGGAGAAGCCTCCTGTGCAGAACTCACAGTGCAAGTTGTGTCATCCTAAAACAAACACCCACTCCTGGCCCCGGGACTCTCAGCCCCAATCTGATGATGGTGTTAATTAGATCCCTCTTGTCTGCAGTGGGAACACAGCTCACAAGTCACTCACTGTTGCACTGCACCAGGTAGATGTTTTCTATATCTACCTTTTACCCTACTATCTACCTTCTTTTCTAAGGAAAAGGGTTCCAGTTTCACCTTAGGACTTTTAAGGGAAGAACACTAGAAGTTTCTTTGCCCTCCTGGCAGTAATTGGCTCAATGCCAAGACAAAAATACTGATAAGTCTCCTTAGCTGTTTCTCAGAAATGTAGTTATTTTCTAATTTTTTTTTTCTGGCTGTTTGCCAAAAACTCCACCCAAATCAATTCAATACTTAAGGGAGAGCAGGAGGCTTCTCAGAGCATTTTTGGGGTGTTGTAGCAGGTGTGTGGGACCTGTCCCTACACTGTGCTTGGCTTTGTTCTTTTGTTTTTGTATTATTTTCTTCTTTTATTAAAATATTTTTGCTTTTTCAAGACATGCTCAACCATGCCATCTCACTAAATATTATAAGCATTTTCTGTACCCTCAGAGGTACTGAACCCTCGCAGAGCTAATGACATCTGGCTCGGCCAGAAATTCAATAATCCACCTTTGGGACACTCCAAGGGGTGAACCCCAGCCGAGTTCTCAGTTCAAAGGGGCCCAGTTCTGCACTAGGGTTGAAGGAGATGCACCAGAACCCATCCCTCCATCACCCAGCTCCTGTTCTTGGCACAGTAAGTGGGTGAGCTCTGAAAAAAGCAGATGTGAAGGACAACAGGACTGACCTGATGGGATGTTCCAATGCCCCAACAGGCTCTCCTTAGCATGCCACAACTGAGCCCTGGCTCTTGCTTCTGAGGGCAGAAGGAGACTTGGATGGGTAAAAAAAAAAACCCCAAGTAGGCCCAAACTGTCACCTCCATCTACTCTGGAATCAGTGAGTTCACAGCTCCTACTCATGGCTTTGGGCAGAATCCTACATCAGAGTTCCTTTTCTTTGCAAGGATCTTTAATTCCTGACCTTCCCCACATCCTTCCCTCCCTGCTGCCCTCCCTGGCCTCTCAAATCTTTTCTCCTGCCTGTGCTGAAGGAAAATTCCTCCTGTTTTTGGAAGGGTCACTGTGTGAGCAGCAGAGAGATGACAGCAGCACTCTGAGCAGTCACCAGAGATGTTCCCCAAGCATTCCCATCCCCTTTCCCCCTCCCTTTCTCCAGAAGTTCCAGTCCTTTATCACACTCATTTCCACCCAACTATTTATTGTGCAATAACTCATTACCATTCCTCCTAGGACACCTTTAATAAGAGCCTATGGTTGCATATTAAATATTAAATTTATAAGATGCATAATCCTGCTAATTAAGTTGAATTTAATCTAGAGCTCTAAATTAGAAGGAAAAGAGTGGGGATAAAATAAGAAGGGGAAGGAAAAAAAAAACCCAGAAGAGCTGAGAGCGGGACAGGATATCTGTGTGTGCCAACCACCCCGTGGTGACATTGTCTGAGAGCAAAGCCTGAGGGGCTGCTCCCACTGAGATGAGAGAGGGCAGGGCATCCACAGAGCCCTTTGAAGATTCATTTCATGGCACTCACAGGCAGCACAGCCAGAGGCAAGGTGTCCACCCATCACAGACCCATCCTGGAGCCTGACAGACCTGGTTCCCTCTGCTGCTCCACCACAGGCTCCCTGCCTGAGCCTGGGTGTGGGGAAAAGGTCCAGATGCACAAAGGGGCTTAGGAGCTGTGCCTTGTTTGAGACAGGGCTTAGCTGCCAACAAAATGATTTTGAAAACCCCTGACTTTTGGGAGTTTTGGTCGACGTGGCTTTCAAGCCTTCAGATTTCATGCAACGTTTGGCTTCCTCATAAAAGTCAGAGAACTTAATCCCAAATAATTTGTGTTTTGTGTTGGTCTTGAGCTGCAGTTCCTGCACACAGGGGTAATTCCAATTCCTCCTGCAGAAGTCCTGTGTATCTGCTAAGATCCTACAGCTTAAAAAGCAATGGGATCACGCCTGGATTCTTCAGGAGTGGAACCACACAGAATGAAAGAATGGTTTGAGTTGGAAGGGACCTAAAATCCCATCCAGCTCCCACCCCTGCCATGGGCAGGGACACCTTCCACTATCCCAGGTTGCTCCAAGCCCCATCCAACCTGGCCTTGGACACTTCCAGGGGTGGGGCATCCACAGCTTCCCTGCGCACCCTGTGCCAAGACCTCACCAATCTCACAGGGAGGAATTTCTTCTGAAAACTCCAACTCCTGCTCCTTGGTTTTGATGTTCTTCTAATGCCCAGAGGACACTGCAGGTCTATGTGGACTGCCACTGATGAATGACCTTTTTATTTGTGAAATATCTTATTTTGTTCTTGGAACATCTGAATTTCCCATCTTACCAACCCCACAGCTATATGGCTGTCTTTGGTAAATACAGTTAAGGGTTTAACATAGTCCTTGAACACCCCTTCTAGCCTTTTTCCATGGGAGGGGAAACATGACATATTTTTTAAAAGCAAGAATAAGGTAACCATCATGCCTGGCCAGGAGCTGGAGAGTGGGAGAGTTCTGCTGTTCTAAGCAGAGTGTGTAAGTGCCAGGGCAGCTCTGCCCAAGCAAAAGAATTTTTTAAAAAATTATAACAGGTTGAGGACAAGAGCAGGGAAATATTTGGAAAAACTGAGCACTGCACTGGGTTTACTGGATTGTTGGACAAGTAGTGTCTTGATCTATCTCCACATCACCTGGAAGAAAGCTCCCCAGGGATGTTCTCAGCACAGCTGGAAGAGAACTCCCTTGGGGTATCTCCAGCACATCCAGGAAAGAGCTTCCAAGGGTTGTCACCAACAGGACTGGAGGTCACCAGAACTCTACCAGCACACAAGAAGGAAAAGGTGATTATGATATTCCCAGCATAACCCATCAGTGTTTGAAGACAATCCCACCAGAACGGAGTGACACATCTGGTGCCATGTTCTACCAAGATGCTCCGAGCCCATCTGACAGCACAAGAGAAGTTAAAAAGCACAAGAATTGGAGTGCTGAGAAACAGGAATGTGAATTATCTCTCCTAATAACCTAACCTTCCTTCCTACCCATGGGGTGAACAAGACCCACAGCCTGCAAAGCATGGAAACCTCTCTCCTTGTTGCCTCTATTACACCCAAGTTGTGCTCCTGCCTTTTTTCTGTCAGTAGGAGACTCTTGCAGGGCCATAAAGAAAATAACTCACTTACTGGCATTTTCTTCAAAGTCCATATTGTATGCATTGCTTTTCACAGGGAATTGGATTTTCAAATTCACAGGCTCTAAAGGTCAAGGATAACAGGCTATCAGCGTTTAATATGCATTCCAGGGAAAAGAAAAAAACTATAAAATTTGAAATAAAGGCTGCATGAAAATTCATTTCCAAAAAACCCAGATCAAAACATCTCCCTTCCCTCCCTGTGAACTGGCATCTGCTCTTTGTTGTCGTATCTGAAATGTATTAGAAGTCTCCTGCTAGCACCATGGCTTAAGTCAACAACTGCAGCATTGATTCCTGAAGGTGATCCAGTAAGGAGGGGGGTTGGGGCCAGGACTTTTGTTCAGCATCAAAACAACAGCAACAGCAACAAAGACCATGGTAGCTTTTGTGCCTGTGTGTGCACGTGCCTGCTGGAGATGCTGAGGTGGGTGAAGGTGTTGAAAGAGATTGAGCACGGATTTCAAACAACTCCCTGCTGCTGGAGGGACGGGGAGGAGCAGAGAGAAAGAAGAATGTGAAGCCCTAAAGCTCTCTCTGTTCTCATTTCAGTCACACCAGCCATTCTCAGGAAGGGCAACCAGCTTCTCTGAGTTTTGCTGCACATCCTGAGAGGAATAGGATAGAAAAGGAAAGAGGAAGGAAATTTGCTCAGAATCCCGTGTTCTGACCAACAGGATGGCTGTCTTCTTTCTTAGTGGGTTCCACAGGTAGTATCCAAAAATGTTCCACGTTGTCTTGCACGTCTCCAGCAGTCAAACAACTCCCTCCTCACTGGAGGAATTCCCTTTCTCTTAGGATCCAGCTAATTCTAGAATTTAACAAGGTAAGTGTAAGGTTGAACAGTCACTTTGATAGCAGATGGATAGAGACAGACACTTCCAGAAGGCTGTTAGCCCAGCTGGAGAGAGGCAGGACAAAAACTTGCCCTGAAAATGCGTTTGTCTCTCCGCCACCTCCTCCAAGAAGTTTAGACAACTTGCTTATATAAGAAATTTCACCTTTCAACAGCCGAGAAGGGTCTCTTCCTTTGAGAACTGTGCAAATCCTGCACTCCCAAATCCTGCTTTCAACAGAAAAAATCATTCCCTGCCTTTCCATCAACCCCCCCATCCCGTGACAGACCTCTCAGCACCAGTTTCCACCTGGTTCACCCCATTCCCTGGATAAGAGCAGCAGGGACACAGGGACTGACACCCACACACAGACTGATTGCAGGAGTGAAGCAGGAGCAGAGCCCAAACCCTCATCAAAGCTGTCGTGACTCATGGTGTCCCTCAGATGTGCAGTTGTCTCGAGTTAAGGCAGGAACAGAGGCACAAGGAGAAGAATTCCCAAATTCCCCTCCATCCCTACTCACAGCCTTATCTGTTGTACCACACGTCCCACAAAGCCTTCAGCTGGAGGAAAACCCATCAAAAATGTGCCGAGTGACTTCAACACCACGGAGTGCTAAATGATTCACCAGGACTCAGTACTTGGTGCAGAGAAGGAGAGGGAGGAAAACTCGATGGGAAAAGTGCTGCAATCCCTCTTCCCAGTCAGCTGCAGGGTGGGATCAGTCTGCCTGTGCCACACGTCCCTGAGCAAGGATGTGCTTGGGAATCTCTTCAGCACAGGAGCTGCTGGCCCAGCTGTCCTTGGCTCCTAGAAGAGGTATTTCACATTCCCCCCTGGAGTTCCTCAGGATTTCCTCCCCATCAGGTTTTTCCAAAGCCCCCAATACCCAACCAGCACAAAAACTGGTGTCTGCACATCTCATGGGCTGGGTATGAGAAAAAACTCTCCTGCATGAGTTTCCTTTAGGGAGTGTCTGGGGATATCCAGCTTCCAGGGGGTGATGGAGCTTTCAAGGGAATTTTGAACCTGTGGATGCTCCCTGGTCCCACACATCTGAGGCTTGGCAGGGAGCCTTCTCCAAGATATCCTGCAGTGATTTCTTATGGCCTACAGAAGAAAGAGCCCCAGATCCTTCTTGAGAGAGCCCAGAGGTTGATTACATAAGAAACAGTGGGATCTGAACCAGTCTGAGTCCAGGTTGCTTCATAAAATCAGAGAATATTCTGAGCTGGACACCCCCAAAATCCCACCAGTTGCCTGAGAACATTTTCCAAATTGTTTCTTGAACTCTGTAAGACTTGGTGCCATTTCCACTTTGCTGGAGGGGCTGTCCCAGTGCCCAGCCACCCTTTGGATGGGGAACCTTTTCCTAATACACAATATTGCCTGGTGTGGTGGTGCTTCCCCCCTGCCTATCCCTGCCCAGCCCCGGGACACACCAATATCAGGAGTTGCACCAAGGAACTCGTCATCCAGGTGTAACCAATGTGCAGAAACATCTCCTGGTGTCCCTCCAGGGTTGCTGGCTGTCCCCATAGCCCAGGACATTCTGGCTGGCTTGGGCACAACAGGGACCTTGTGCTTCCCTCTTAACCACATGGATTTTCAGGAGGAGGCCAAGGCACTCCTCAGATTATCCACAGCTGCAATCCTGGTTGGCTTTGCCAGCCCATCATCTCCAACAGCCTGTACTGATGCCTTGGACTGGCTACCTAGAGCAGAGGCTTGCCAGAGTTAGAGAATAAAGCAGGTATTTATTAAAGGCCTTCAATGGATCCACCCTGGGCACTGCAAGAGCCTGGCAGAGGCTGCACCCAAGGTGGACAATGGTCACGAGTTTTTGGGGCAGATATAAGTTTGGTCTATTTGCATATCAGGGGTTAATTGCCCAATTACAGCTTCAGGTAATGAAGTCACATTCCCCCAGTTTCACTTTTGTTTGGACTTTCCAGGCCTGTGAGGTGTCCTTGGTTCTCAGGCCTGGAAGGATTGTTCTGTCTGACCAAACTGTGAAGGGAGTTCACAAACCCTCTACACAGAGCTCAGAGTTACACACTAACGCAGTGCAGGATCTGAAAAATTCAAAATCTAAAGACTTAAGGCATCAGTACCCCCTTGCCACGGAAAACAGCCCTTCTCCCTTCCAATGCCTCCCACCATGCCTGTGGCAGGGTGCTTGGGAGTCTCCACAGAGAAGGGGTTAACCTGCCCCTCTCTGGGACACAGCCAGACACCCAAAATCAATCCCTCAGCAGCCAGTATGAATGAAGCCAATTTCTGCATCAAAGCCTAGGAACAGCTGGTTGCTGTTAAGGGAGTGTTTATGAGGGGTCTGGAGGTGTTATTGCATTGGGAAGGTTTCTGCTGCTCCGAGATCAAGGACTCCTGGACAGCAAACCTAGAGCCCAAAGCAAAACCTTGTTGTGAGGAAAGCAAAACTGAGACAAACTGCTGGAAACAGGTTAAAACTCAGCTACAGCTGCACAGAGAGAAGGTCTAGGGGTTGAACTGGTTTGGGTTGTGCAGCACAGGGCTCTTCAGTGGAGGAAAAAAACACCTGAGGGTTTCTAAAGGTTTGTCTGCTGGGTTGGACTGAAATTAATTTGACTCCACCATGCGAGGGCTGAGAGGCTCCCAGTGAAAAAGCCAGACCATCACAGCTGAAGCCAAGGGAGTTTTTTTTCACAAAGTTCCTGGCCCATCAGAAGAACTTTTTACCTCAGGATATCAGGTACCAGTAAATGTGCAAGAGAGAGAGAGATGTTTGCATCATCCATCTCTAATTCTGAGACACATCCTGCCCAGTGCTCCATCTACAGTCTGGCTGGATTCAGAGTCAACCTTTCCAGACACTTGAAGAAGTTTGGTTGAAGAAAAAACTGTTTATTTGGGAAGAGGCATTTCCCTCTCTCACACTTACTTGCTTTGAATTCTGCCCAGTGGGATAAGGGCTGAAATCAAGAGGCAAAAAAGCACCAGCAGTGCAGGACTGGTCCTGAGTGTGTCCTTTCCTCCTCCAGGAAAACAGCTCACTGAATTTTTGCCCCTCATTGCCAGTGCAAGTGGCTGAACTTATGAAAGAGAATTGGATATGACTGAAAAAGGGAAATGATGGGATAGGCAGAAATTTGGGACAGAGAATTAGGGACATGAATGGAGAACACGCAGAGGCTGAAAGCAAATTCATTTGGGGAGGTACAAAAGAGTATTTCTGTACTTCATGCAGATAGGAGGACAATTCCTTTCATTTGTCCCTGGAGCTCTCCAAGAAATCCAAGTTGCTTAGTTTGCTTAATTTCCAGCA
The DNA here is from genome assembly GCA_013401035.1 of Horornis vulcanius. NCBI lineage: Eukaryota > Metazoa > Chordata > Aves > Passeriformes > Scotocercidae > Horornis > Horornis vulcanius. The sequence goes on along the minus strand of VZUA01033062.1, from coordinate 13,936 downwards.
AGGGTTGCTGACATGAGGAAAATTGTCTTCACACCCAGGCTGTGCAACACTGGAGGAGGCTCCTGGGGAGGGAAAGCAGCATCATCTATTGTAGTGGGCAGGTTATCCTGCCTCCTCACATCTGCACAGACACCAATTCCATGGATCTCACGGGTACAGGCAAGCCCATGCAGTGACAGTGACATTCCTTGGGATTTCTGGACACTGGCCAGCTGCTTTGCCTGGTCTGGTGGATGGTCACAAAATGGGCTACCCAAAATGTCAAAAGAACCTGAATAGCAATGTTTTCAGCACAGAAACAGGGACAGGAGGTTGTTTGGGTACAGCTCTGCTGGGTGCAGGGTACAGGGAGGTGGGATAAAGTCTTTTCCCAGCCTGTGTTATCTGGAAGCTCTGGTTTCTTGATGATAACGAGGAACCCTGAGATCCCACAGCCAGCTCATGGGCCACAGCACTGATCCCCTCTCACCCTCAGCTCCTTCCATGGGAAACACAAAGGAGAACATCCCTTTTTTCATTCCCTTCCCTTGATTCCACACGGAATTTACCAGCGGGTGATGCTTCCTGCCACCTTTGTGTGCCAGGTGCTGGGCTCCAGTCATGCCTGAGACTCTGAGGTGTTGCTGCAATCTCTGCTGTGGCAATTACTGCCTTGGGCATGTGGTTTAGATGAAGGAAGAAGTTTAACCCTTCCACCTCCACCTGAAAAGCCACCAGTTCTAGTGGAAAGCTGCAGGGTTTATGGTGGAATGCCTGATGGGGACAGGGGAGGACCTTGGGCATTGCAGACTGAAGGTTGGTGGCAGGCAGGAGGGAATTGCTCTGTGCTGGCCAAGCATCAGGTCTCTGTTTTATTCCCAAACACAGCAACCACACAGCTTCCAGCCTCCTGCTTACCATCTGCTATGGAAATGCTGCTGGATGAGTGGCCTCTCCTTCTTCCTCCCCTCTCCTCACAGAGCTGACTGAACCACAGGTGATTCCCCTTGTTAATTCCTGAAGAAGAACGAGGTCCTTTGAAGAAGATGCCCCCTCATGCACCCCTGGGGCTGTGTCTGGATTCTGCTCCAGTTCTTCTTCCCACACCAGGGACATCCGAGCTGCTTCCCATCACCTGTAGGATGAAGGACACCAAGAGGGCACCACGTCTGCATTGCACAGCTGGCCCTAAACACACAAACCTGGAAGGTCTCAGCTCCATCAGACCCCTTGCTGTTGAAGGGAGCACAGGCCCTTCCCCCCTTGCTCCATCTCAGGCTTCTCCATGGCAGGAGGAGAAGGACAGAGCCATTCCCTGTGCAGCCATCAGCAGAAAGCATTGCCATGTTTTGGGGCAAAAAAATGCCAGGTAATCCTTGCACAGACACCCTCCCATGGCAGCCAGAAGTGCCTCTGTGCAGAGGTTTGGCTTTCCTGGGGAAGCAGAGGAACAAGTGGTAAAAAGTGTTTTTCTTTATCTTGGACAAATGGGCTTTTTTTCAGTTGCTTTTTTTCCCTTTCCCTTTTTCTTTTTTCTTTTTTTTCTTTTCTTTTTTTTTTTTTTTTTTTTTTCTTTTTTTTTTTCTTTCCCCAGCAATAGCACAGCCGTTGCCTGCATACTAAGCACCCTGCAGCACTCTAATTATCCTGGCAGCACACACAGCCCCTGCTTCTGCTGATGGCTGCAGGGAACCACTGGGAAGGCAGGCAGAGATTAGAGAGAGGCTGGTGGGCAGAGGGAGTGGGATGCAGGACCCAGCCCAGGAGGTCAAGGCTGAAATCCCTGCACCCTGAGTGGAGGGTTGGGACTGGAGTCATGCTGGGAACAGCAGGGTCTGCTGCAATCTGCCTGCAGGTCCTGACTGCTCCCTAAAGGGTGGTGAGTTCCTCCCCACGGGGTGCTGGATGATGATTTGATGGTGGCTGCAGGATTGTGGGTCAGTCCCACTCCCCACTGGTCATTCACCACTAAATGGAGGCTCTCAAATGCTCAAGACAAGGAGCGTGGTGGCCCCACCTCAAATTCAGAGTTCAGTTTTGGGCCCCTCATGACAAGAAGGACATTGAAGGGCTGGAGAGTGTCCAGTGAAAGGAACTGAGCTGGGGAAGGGTCTGGAGCCCCAGGAGAGGCTGAGGGAGCTGGGAAAGGGGCTCAGCCTGGAGAAAAGGAGACTCAGGGGGGACCTTCTGGCTCTGCACAAGTCCCTGACAGAGGGGACAGCCGGGGGGATTTGGGCTCTTCTCGAAAGGGACAAGATGAGAGGAATATAATCATTAAGGTTGGAAAAGCCTTCTAAGATCAACCATAACTGAGAAAATGACCTCAAGTTGTGAGGAAGTTTAGACAGAATAGTCAGAAAACTTTGTTCACTGAAAGGGCTGTCCAGCCCTGCCACAGCTGCCCAAGGCAGTGGTGGAGTTCCCATCCCTGGAGGGGTTTTAAAGCCATGTGGATGTGGCACTTGGGGACATGGGGCAGTGGTGGCCTTGGCAGGGCTGGAGGAATGGTTGGGCTTGTTGACCTCAGAGGTCTTTTCCAACTCAAATGTCTCTACAGTCCTTTGGGAGCCAGGAGGACTGAGCTGAGCAATGGGACACCATTTCTTATGGTCTCTTGTGAGAATTTTCCTATGGAAATAAAGTGCAACATTCAGGAGCAACATGGACCTCCAAAACACCCAGGGGTGCACCTATTGTGGAGCCCTGGGAAAAACAGCCAGGATCTTCTCTTGAGGAATTGTCTTCTGACAGGTGGAAAACAAAACAAAGCAAAGCAAAAAATGAAACAACAAAACAAACAAAAACCACCAAAAAACCCCAAAGCAAACAAAAAAAAAAAAAACCAAAACACCTGGGACATTTTCTTCCCTCTTTCCTATGACTCAGCAAAGCCAAACTGGATTTCTGCAGTGATTGTTTCTCCTTTAATCTGCCCTGGTTCCTAAAGCTTTAATTAAGACCCTACTGGGGCCTGATAGGATGCTCACAGTTACTTCAGAGGAGTCTTAATGCATTTCCAGACTGAGACTAAAAAAATGCTGAAATGAGGGAACTTGGGGTGAAACCTGGTGGGATTTCAGCTGTCAGGACCAGAGAAGGGAATCTTTCTTTGTAAGAGACTCTAACTGTTATGGGTGTCAAGTCCTGCCTGCAAAGAGGGCATGGCCAGAGTCCAGTTCTGTCTGACTGATGCCTTCAAAATGAAGAGAGCCCCGGGCTGAGGGGACACAAGAGCTGATGTATTCAGTGGAAAGGGAATAGCTCAAGGCTAAAAAGGACCTCTTGGATAACTCTGAGCTCCTACAATGCCCATGGCAGGAAATCAGTCGGTGCTTATTGTATACACCGTGCTGATCTCTCCAAAACTTATTTCCAATTTTGACTAGGGGACAATCCACCATTCCTTTGGGGAGAGGAATGCAGTGGCTCCTTTGACAGGTTATTCCAGTAGTTAATCTCAAAATTTAGAAAATTACCTCTATTTCTCACTTGCATTTGTCTACGTTCACTTTCCAGGAAGCAGCAACTTTGCTTTGCTGTAAGAGAGGCCTGGGCAGTGTTGTATCCAGTTCATTAGTCCATTTAAAGGAATTTCCACAGTTTATGCCAACCACAGCTTTGATTTTGGTAGTGAAGCCTTGGAGGAACCTTGAGCTGTGTTTCCATGCAGTGCCAAGCCTGGGCACTTCCAGGCTGATGTGCCTCCAGCCTGCTGCTGATGCCTTGAGTTTGAGCTTTCATGTATTTCATATTCTGTGCTGCCCAGGGGTGCAGCTCTGAGCTCACAGTCAGCGTCACTCAGCTCTGCACAGAGCAGGGACACAAAACAAATCCTTTTCCTGCTGCACACCAAGGACAACTTTCAGCCCAAAAGCACAAACAAGGGTGGCTGGAGGGAGGAACAAGGATGGGACCTGACAGCCTGGAGCTGGAATTGGACAATTAAACCCCAATTTGCAAATGGACCAAAACTTATCAAAGTGTGAGGCCTGGTGACCACTCGTCCATTTTTGTGACCATTTAGGGTCCCCCTTGAGTGTAGCCCTGGCCAGGCCCTGTCCTGCCCAAGGTGTACCCTAGAGGCCTTTTAATAAATCCCTGCTTTACTCTCTGGCTCTGTCCAGTCTCTGTTTCAGGCCAGCCTTCCCAAGGCATCACTGTGAGATTCCTCCAGTCCCTCCCAGACCATCTCCAGTGTCCCCTTAGGAAATGACTCACAGGTCACTCTTTGAGCCTTCCCTGATTTTGCTGTAGAGCTGTAGAGCTTCCTGACTTATCCCACGGAGAAGAGCACCTTCCTTTCCCTCTGAGCTGCTCTTCTGCAGATTGAGAGGTGCTGCCATGCCTCCACCTCAGTGGATGGAACATTCCTCATCCTCCCACCTTTCCCCTTGGGCAGGGAGCCCTGGGATCATTCTCCTCTCGAATTTTCCTGACGGGTCCCTCTAAATGTCATAACCGAGCTGAAGGCCTCGCATTGATCCATCAAGTAGAGGAATTGCACCCAGATTAAGTAACCACAAACAAGGCCAGTGCAGTCAATCTTCCTTCCACGAAGGCATCAGCAGGGGGAACTGTCTGCTGAAATGCCTCCAAACATTTTAAAACCCAAAGAGCTGCGTGTTTTCATCCTCATAACCAGCCTCACATGATGCATCCAAGCTACTGTTTATTACCCTGGCAAGAGCAATCTACTGCAGTCCCAACAAATGTAAACCAGACTGGCTTTTCCCTTTTTTTTTTT
>VZUA01033061.1:69969-83148 GCA_013401035.1 Horornis vulcanius | reverse complement strand
GTTTACATGGACATTCAATTTTCTGGATGTATACCATTCTTATGTATTTATTAATAACCATTATTTCATGTAATGTAAAGAGCAGATTAAAAATGTTTAAACAGCAAAGAGTACTTATATTAAGGAGCTTAGAATTGCTCTTTTTTTTGATTATATGAAGTGAGAGATACTTTCTAAATATGGAATAATGGCAGTAACACTATTCTTCACCTCAACCTTGATTATTTTTATTGCAGCAAGGGTCATTGCATATACTTTCAGAGAGATCGGGGCAGCATTTTTGAATGATGTAACAAATGTGTTGAAACAATTCAACACCCTCTATTAAGACTTAATGAGGTAGATGGTGACAAGAAGTTGGATGGCTACTGAGATTACACAAATTAGAAACAGCTCTTCCTCCTTTGCTTTGTCTAAGATTAATAATGATCCTATGCAAATATCATTATTTAAATAACCACAGTTCACAAAAAACTGCAAATTTTACACTGTAATGACCCATTTTCAAAATACTGCTATCAAACATTTACCTCTCCAAACTGAAACAGTGACAACACAAAGTGCTGCTGCTCTGATTACACTCTTGACCTTGACACTGAAAAATTACAATTACAGCACGTAGATATGAGACACGTTTTTCACACCTTTATGTAGGTACCAACAGAGGAGCAACCATACACTGTAGCTTCACTGCTGCTGCTACAGTCATATCCAAATTACCTGTCAGCTATTTAGGTACATGCTGCAGTGTAACCAGCAGCTCAGAAGAGAAACAGAACTATAAGAGAATACAACTTTAAAAATCTACTGGGCATTTCTAATTCATGTTGAAGTATGTTGTGCTTTGAATGTCAATCTTTCAGTTTCTTCTACTTTTCCCCTAGTTTTCCAGAATACATGCAAATTTTTTTTGCGCACTCTTTGCCAGCAACAGTATAGTTTTTTTCTATGCTTATTTTTTTTTAAGTCTTATCAATCTTGGCATCTACAGTTACTTCATTAATGTAGGACCTCAGTATAACTGGTATAAACACTTGTGAATTGCTAGAAACGCCAGCTACACTGCCTCCACCCTGGAACTCAGCCCACAGAGCTGCAGAAATGGGACAGACCCACCACCATGATGGGAAGGCTGACCCAAGTCAGCTCCAGAACTGTGTCCTAAGAGCAAACAGAAAAAATATCAACTACAAACTTAAATGTCATGCAGATTTCTATGGAACAATTATTACTGCACATACAGAGTGTTTTTATTCCTCCAGGATGAGTGACCCCACCACTGCATGCAATGTGCAGCAGACGATCTCTGGCATGTTAGTATCAATCGAGCTAGGTCTTTAAAGCTTCATCTTTTACAGTGGATAACCTGTCACAGGACATATACCCTTCTTTCATATCCTTCCTTGGCTCTGCCTATGAACATTCCACATAAACAAGGTCATCTTTACCACCAAGGCCAAAATGTAGGCCAATTCCCCCAAGATGATGTAGTTATTCTCATTTTCTTCATAGCCTGATACTCCTATATTACTTTATTCTTTATAAGATAGTAATTTTAAAGGAAAACTACTTCATGTGCAAAATTCTCTTCACTTTAGTAATTACTGCGCTAATGAATTTATTGTTACTACTTCCCCCATTTTCTATTTCTGGTCAAATTATTGTCTGCTTGTTATTGTCTACTGGGACCTCCAGAGGGACACTGTGATCTGGCGGTCTAACCACAGGAACAGAATCCAGGAACTGCTGAGTTTATTCCAGCTCTACCAATGTGCAGTGATTAATCAGTGAGAAATGCCACTGAAGCCATTACCAGTGCTCAACTGAGCAGCTCAGCTTACCTTTAAATAAGTCCTGAGCCCTCACTGAGGGACAGCACTCCCGCTGACACGTATGTGGGATTGAACAACCCCTCCAGCACCTTTCCCAGCTAGTTATCAGCCAGTGACAGGAGAGTATAATGTGCTTCTATTCCTGCTGAACTCCTGCAGCAACACTCAGATACTTCTTCCGGTAGACATCAATATGCAAAACTGTAATGTAACTTCTCCTCAGCTAACACAACTAATTTTTGCTATTTTTGGCACGATTGTCTGAAGAACATTCTGTAGCTTTTTTTTTTTAATTGCCTTTTGTTTTTCTAACATACTGGGAGACTAAGATGCTTTCCAGTTCTTTCTGGATTAATTTATGTCTTAAATTATCATAAATTATCTCTTGAATTGTCTTCAGCACCTGCAAAGCATTTGGCTTTCCCCTTCAATCTCATAGCTTCACTACCACCCAGAAACTTCGGTAAAAGAAGATATTAAATTGGAATATACTCCCTTTCAGTAGGCATAGTTCTGCATACAGACCTTGCCGTGACCAGCAGCTCCACAGCTGCACTCCTGGCAACATGTCATTTAACTGTTTATAACAACACCTCAGTGTAAATGCAAATCAGAAGTGAATGTAAATAGAGTATAAAAAGGAAAAATAGTAAAAATTCCTCACAGTAAACAATACACAGTGTTATTTGAGGAAGCAGCAAGTTACCAGGCCCACTCATAAAAATAGATGTAGGCCTTCTAGTGATCACTTCATGTGATCTGAGCCTCTCTTCTTTTCTCTGCATGTTAGATAACTTTACTTCTTCTCCAGTCAGCTTCTTGTACATAAGAATTCATTTGCTCAGTTGTTCACAGGAAAGTTTAGTACACTCATGCGCTACTCGTAAATGTATCACATGCATGAAACTTTGCACTGTGATTATACAGACATCTAAAAGGATGTCACACATTCATATTGGAAATACTCTTATCTTTTGACAATCACAAAATTTCTTTAATTTCAACAAAGCCAAGATTTCAGAAAAAATATGACCCTTGGAATGCTTTAAGAGCATTTATACAGATACTGATTTGTACTCCATCCCCACACCTCTTCAACAATTTCCATATAATTTAAGTCTGTTCCAAGTGTTATTTGACACCAATTCTCACTTCAGTATGCAGGCCATACATTTTATCCTCAATGAATCTAACAAAATAAAATGCAAAAGACACCTCTTTAAAATCCTTGATACTTCAACAACATAAATAATTTTCTCTGGCACCATGGTAGTCCTGTGTGTACACATGCAGACATGCCAGAAATAAACTGATGATGCAAGGATTTATTTTCTAACACCTTTTACTAGATGTGGCTAAGAATAATAAACTCCTAAATAATGAATGTGCATAAGCTTGAAGGATTCATCTCGACTGATTAGTAGGTAAGAAATGCTATGTTAAATAGCAGCTCCCTATACTGAAAAACCTGGTCAACCATGGCAAGTTCAGGCCCAGCCATGACAAATTCCCCTGTACTTGGCATTGGTGAGGTCACACCTTGAGTACCATGTTCAGTTTTCGATCCTCCAAGGACACTGAGGTGCTGGAGGGTGTCCAGAGAAAGGCAACAATGCTTTAGAAAACACGTCTTATGAGAAATAGCTGAGGGAGCTGGGCTTGTTTAGCCTGGAGGAGGCTCAGGGGGACCTCATCACGCCCTACATGCAACTGACAAGAGGCTGAACTGACGTTCAGTCTCCTCTGCCATGCCTGCAGTGAGAGAATGAGCAAAAATGGCCTTAAACTGAGATGGGGAGATTCAGATTAGATACTAGAAGCAAGAATTAACTGTTAGGTTGGTCAGGCATTGGCACAGATTGCCCAGGGAGATCATGGAGTCACCATCCCTGGAGGTGTTCAAGAGGCGTCTGGATCTGGCTCTGGATGATGTGGTTTAGGGGTTACAGTGGTAGAGTGGACAGCTGGGCTGGACTGGATGTTCTTGAAGGTCCCTTCCAACCTTGATGATTCTATGATTCAAATTCATGGCTGCCAACTGCAAGAGCCTTTTTCACAGCCCACTTCTTCAGTGCATCACAGTTTGGATGCTAGGGCTTAAGAGGTCTCCTGCTTTAATCAGCCAACATGTAAAGTGATCTTATTAATCACCATGTTCAAAAATAGCTTCAAAAATTATTAATATGTTTTATTGAGTTACTAGCTACTAAATTACTTCTGAACTTGACAGTACTCATATTCTTTCATACCAGAAGATACATCTCTGGACCAGTACATTCACTTCAGCTGTTAGTAAACCAAAGTCCTCAAGAGAGGATCTCAAATAAATGCCTCAACAGGTCAGATTTTTTGTTCATATTAAAAATATGATGGAGTGTGAAATATGGAAAAAAAAAAAAAAAAAGAAAAAAGAAGAAGAAAAGTACCCTTGTAGTAGGTTATCTCTTTTCTTTTAAGCTATCTACCACACGCAGAAATAACTACATCCTGAGGACGTAGTTAACTTCATAGTTAACTTATGAAGTAGGTGACATCTTTTTCACATTTGTATGCGAACATGGGAGTGCATGTACCACACCCACTTTAATTATATTACGTTAATATAATTGCATAAACACTTGTAAGACAACAAATTCCAATTTGAGTGCAGAGGTGACTTGCTATCCAGAAAACACATCACAATTTTTTCTTTGTAATGCCACTGAGAACACTTGGGTAATGATCTTAGCTGTCATGCCTGCCATTCCCTCTGTAACCCGGTATGTCTAAATTGAGGTAGCAGAAACTCAAATCCATAAAACTGTATAGCAATTACATTTCTATTTTTTCATGGGAATTAATGAAATGCATTTTCAAGTGTAGCCTACATCTAAATAGGATCAGATAACATGAATCAACACAATCTGTGACATGTGAATCAGTACACAATCTTTTAACACTTCTGTTTAAACAATATGCCAACACAAAATAAATCATTACAATTACCCTTAAATTTACAGATATATCTCTACTGACTTCCATGCATTTTATATTTCTTTGAACCAGTGAACAGTTTTAAGCAAACACAGATTCCACCAAGGAATAAGTTAAACGCTTCCTAGAGAAGCAAAGAAAACAAAGTAGAACAAAACAAATCAATACTCTCATTTCACACAGGATTAACACAATTATTGTAGCTAAAAATCAGGACTGAAAAGAAAATGCTTCTGGAATGATAAAGAAAAATAATCTTTAAAGAATACTGAAACATGTTTTAGGTATAATTTATGATATCACAATAGCATAATTTATAATATTTCAGTGTGTGCTTTCAGCCATAGTTAGCATTATTAGCAAATCAAGAGTATTAAAAATGCCATCTGAAGCCTACTCTGCGGTCTACTGGCAATATTTTGCAGTTCACTTCATTGTTCAAGGCAGGGAGCAGATGAGAGTACTGAAGGACAGCACAGTTTGCCCCAGGGGGCAGCCACTTCTTTTCCAAAGAAAGCTGCAACCTGGCCAGCCCCAGAGTAAGAGCAGGGAAAAGGTGAGGGACTATGCCTTGGGATTCAACCAGAAATGAGAGATGCTTTGGAGAAAAAACTTCAGAGACTGTTGTTGATAAATCAAAACACACAAAGACTAGGACACATATTAGCCATTGAACACTCAGACTGAAATGTGGAAGGTGATAAATGAACATGTAGATATTTTAAATAGATCATGAATGGTTGTACACACACAGCTGATACATGTTTGCATAGCAGCACTGGACATTGGTATCTCTGTTTAACAGTGTTCACACCTATTGAAGGTGCAATTTGCTGCATTAATCTTAATGAAATTAAAAATTTTGAATTAGTGTGATAAAACAAGGGGAAAGACCATCAGTTCATTCTGTAAATAAGCACACTTAAGCACAATGTTGGGTTTTTTTTTTACGAAACCAGTATACTCAAAACAAACTCATGAAGTACAAGTTCCATCCTGGATGGAGTTTGGTGCCATGCTTAACTATGTATATACATTTGCACATTCCAAACAGCAAATCTTTTGGGGGGGGCACGGCTACACAGAAAATCCACTGCATTTCTCATTAGCCGTCCACCATCACTGCTGCCTCTAAGGAAAGGGCACTTGGGGCCAGTATTTAACTGCACAACTCTGGTTTTCTGTCCAAATTATGTTGTAATTACAGACAAAGGCTACCTGAACAAGCCTGCAGACTGTCAGAAAAGCACCTCCGAGGAAGTATGGTTTGTTTTTCATACGAATGAGCAGAAAATGGAAAGAATGGAAAGACCCTCTATCCTTTATTTCTCCCCCCAACAATAACTGAAGTCCAGCTAGTAACTTCATTCCCAATGTGACGATAAAACATCATCTGTTAAACCATACCTCAGTCTCCAGCTACCAGCACGGTGCTACCAATCCCTCTCTCAGCCCAAGCCACTCTCCATCACTCGTGTCCCCCCATCCAGCCCCTCGCCCAGCACCGACCCCCGGCGATTCCCGGCGGGGGCCACCGCCGAGCCCGGCCCGTCCCCGGAGCGGCCCGGAGCGCTCCCGGTCCCCGCGCACACCTGCGGCGACCGTGCCCCTCACCTCCGTCCTCCTCCTCCAGGGAGTTCATGCAGGGAAAGTAGACCGCCAGCGCCTCGAAGGAGGCGGAGAGGCTGCTCCGGCTCTGCGAGCGCTGCATGGCGCGCCCGCCGGCCGCCGTCTGCCGGCCCATCTTGGCCGAGCGGCACCCGCCTTTGGCGCGGTACAAGAAGCGCGGCGTCTTGGCGGCGGGGGCTGAGGGCGGCGGGGAGCGCTGGGCGGGCTGCGCGCCGCGGAGCTCGGCTGTGCCCCGCTGTGCCCGGCTGTGCCCCGCTGCCGCCGCCGCTGCTCTCGGCGGGGCGGGNAGGACCGGGGCACGGCGCCGGCCGGTAGCGGCGGGACGTCCCGCAGGCACCGCCCGCAGACTTTGTTCTCCGCCCGGTTCCCGCTGGGCTGGCGAGCGGCCCCTGCGCGGCAGCGGGCGGGAGGGGCGCGCCGGGGCTGGCCGGGGGCTCGCAGGGATGCTGGAGGCGGGGGGAGGCCGTAGAAGGGGCGGCCCCGGGGCTCTGCACGGACCGGAGAAGGCGGCAGCGGTCGCGGCGGGGAGCGGGGCTAGTCAGCGCTGCCCACACTCCTGGCCGGCAGGACACACCTGCAGCCAGCGGGCGAGTCTGCTCTCGGGTGGGGTCTGTAAAAAAAGGGAATGAGCCCCTGGACCAGAGAAAGGCTGAGGGGGGAAGGGGTCTCTGGGTCCTGAGTCAGGGTCACTAGAGCCAGCTTACCCTGGCTGGGGCCAGACGGCTTTGATTATCTCCAAGGATGGAGACTCACTCATCAGTGCTCACTCACCCTCACAGTAAAAAAATGTTTCCTGATGTTCATCGTGAGCCTCTGTGTGTGAGCTTGTGCTCATTGCTTCGGTCAGTGGCCCAGCATCTCTTGAGGAGCTGGCCCTGCAGGCCGCAGGCAAATCCCTCATCTCTCCTCCGCTTTAAGCCAAGCTGTATTTCTCTAAAGCACATCTGCTTCCTTAGCAAAATGGTTGTACCTTTTCTGAATTCACTCCTTAGAGGATTTTAGCTACAACACATCATTTTGGGGGTTTTATCCAGTCTTACTTCATATCTTCCTCAACACTATTTAATATTACCTTTGTTTCTTTTGTCCAGTATGTAACATTGAGTGTATAGCAACTGGCAACCTTCCCCCTAGAATGCTAAGAAATTAAAGCACTGGACATGATGAAAAAGAGGTGCTATCTACTGTAGCAATCTTTTGCAGCATCAGTAACTTAATTCCACTATAGTTCATGACAGTGTAAGAGTGCTATCAAACCTTGCACATGGTTGTTGTTTCCTTATTGTCCCTTTAAACAGTAATGATAGCAAATGCAGAGCATGGAGTGAGTTCAGTTTTCTTTTAAATAAAAAATTAACTCTCCCAAAATAATGGTAAATAATGTTTAAGGTTTGATCTAAAAAACTTTGCAGACAGAATGATAGTTTGAAGTGAGCTGAAACTCTTAATGAAGAAAGTGTGTAGAGTGAAAGACACTTCACACCCCTCTGTGTATTTCCTTGAGCTGATTATTGGAAAGGATAAGACATTAAAACCAGCCAACACTATCACAGACGTACTTTGCTGAGGAATGAAAACTAGTCTGAACTTAAGCATCCAGGGATGGAACCATCATCACTCAATCTACAGCAAAGCAGTGAGTTTTTACAGCTATTTTTACAATTTGCCCAAAAACTTAGTTTTCTAGATAACTATAATCTAATAAAGCACTTTTCATGTAACATCATAGGAGCTTATATTAGAAGAACATAAATCCTTTATTTCCTCTTTATTGGCTATAAAAGATGCCCAGAACAGCTTCTCTAGGCTCTGATATCTTTTAGATGTCTCATTCAGGTCATGCTCCAAAATGCGTATTTAGTTGCTCATCATGTTTCTCTGGCCACATGCCCAAGTTTGTCACCTCCAAACATATCTGTGATGTTTTAGAGATTAACAAGAAGGTGAGCTGCCAAGACAGACAGACACCTCTCTTGGTCTCACTCCATGATGGCCGAGGTCTGTGGTACCTCTGAAGGTACCCACTTGCAGTACCTCTTTCCCTAAAATCACCCCATTACATCCCATTAAAGCATATTCAAGTGGTAGAGTGAGCTTTCCCTGTTTACACTTTATTCTAAGAAGATGTTACTAAAATACTATAAAGCAAACTCTAAAATAAAGTGGAATGATAGTAATAATAATAAAAAAGTCTAATATACAAAATGATGTAATTGGCAAAACCCAATAATATGTGTTGAAATAATTGCTGAAGATATTTTTAAAAGAATTGGTGACTATAGAATTTTCTATCTATAAACACTAAAGCAGACAAAAAAACTTCTTTCAACATTTTATGAGTGTAAGATATGGCAGAAAATTGTTATGTAAATAACAATTCATGACTGCTTTTGAGAAGTTGGATAATAAAAATCAGTTAATATTCATTACATTTCAGATGAACTACTGATTACTTTCACAAAAACAGCTGAATAAAACTGAAAAGATATTGAGAAAGCAGAGAAAGGCAAAACAACAGTTGGGAGACTTGGAGATATTTACAAAAGTATAGATAAACTCTAGAATACATATTCAAAAAAGAGCAACTGATTTGGAACATCTGTTTCATCTACTTTCACTCACATTTATAAATATTCAGGTACTCCCCTTAGAAGTATCTCTTGTAGAAGAGATAATAATACCTGCATAGAAGCCAGGAGGCTTTAAAGCTGTCTACACTTGTTTTCCTTCCCAAGCAAGAGAATGAGCACATCCACCACCTCCCCACTGAGCTCTGACCTCAGCAGAAACTGTAAATCTGCCAGTGACACAGGACCCTGACAGCACATGGGACCAAACAAGACACTAATGGGGCACCTCATTGGTGACATGCAGCCTCAGTGGGAATTTGGCTGCACCCACAGGTGTTTCTGTCCTGCAGTGCCAGAGCCCCAGCACCTCTCAGCCCCTCAGCTGGGAATCAGACCTGGCAGCCACAGCCATTAAAACAAATTGATGTTTTTGCTATTATTGCATAGTATATAAAAAACCCTGTGTCTGTCATTGATAAAATCAGCCTATACCAAGAAAAGCAGTTTAAAACATCAACGATCTGTGGTCAGTTACAAATTACCCCAAACAGACATTGGGATATTAGGCACCTATGCAAAAAATCTATGACGAAACAGATCGCCTGGATCACTATCCCATCCAAGCTTCTTCAATATGTTTCTGTCCTAATTTTCTTTCTTTAAGATAAATGTTTAAATGGGACAATGAAAACAGACACAAATAACCGAGGTGAGAAATCCATAAATTCTCATGGTATTTGGGGAGGCTGTCCTCAGTTTCTAATGATTGCATTATACAAATAATCTAATTGATGGCAATCCAGACACATCCTGAACTGCAGAAAACAAGTTTACTACCCTGACATTGACAACATCCCCCAGGTGTTTTGCTGATTGTTTAAATTATAACTGATACACATTGATTTGTGTCACCAAGTAGAAATGAATAAAATTCCTGTTAAAGGAACAGCATGCAAATTCCCATCTCAATGCTAAATATTAAGAAAAAGTGAGAGAATCCCAGGTATGCTATTTCTTTAGCATTTTCATAGTTTGCTGAAAGAAACTGTGTTGTAGGAATCCAGGTCAAACAGAACAAGGTGAAACATCTTCTATAAATGTATGTCCTAAGGAAATTCTATTTGTAGGGTTGTATTTATTGTAAAATTTTTTGGTGGCTCATCTAAAGAACTGTGGAAGCAATTGCTTACTAGTTGTGTTCCCTGAAAATTACTAAAAGATGAATTTGTGGCACTGGATAGTCAATATCAACTACTCTAAATACAGCCAGCCAATTTTGAATTTAATAAATGTATCTTTCTCTTTTTATATAGATATACCATGTGTGTTAATTTAAAAATAATAGAGAAATAAATGTATCTCCCATGTTTTTGCATGTTTCAGCTGTAACTGGGTGTATTTCAGCAAGCTTGCTTCAAGTAAACGCAAATTATTAGATTTAAAATGGGGATGCTTCAGAAAAATAATGATTTGATGATTCCTTCATGAAACCATAACTTATTTCAAGAGAAAAAAAAAACCAAACAAAAAACAAACAAAAAAATGAAATATCTTCACTTTCTTATCTTTCACTTCTACGTACTGAACCCAGAGGTCATAATTCCCTGGAGTGAAGAATGTAATAATTTTTATGGCAATTATTTCTTTATTATTGCCTATATTATGGATTAATTACTAAAGCCTGCTTCGGCTTCTGAACACAGGATAAAAGCACACATCGCTTTAAAATAGTTCTTGAGCCCTTGTGCACATTTCGGAGAGGATTCTCCAGGACAGTCACTCTGGAAGTGTGATCTAAAGTTTCTGAACACACTCCATTAACCTGCAGTTAAGGAACATATTCTGGGAATGGGACCATCCCTTTTCTTTGTCACCTTTTCTGTCAAGCATTGCCCACAGACTTCTTTTGTTGGCTACAGAAGGGATTTATTTTGTTTGTGATTGTCTTCAGAAAAAACAATTCAGCTGCTGAGTTTTCTATGCTGGGTAATTAACTTGCACCACACCTATCAACTATTAGGCATAACATACTAAAATTGTAATTCAAACTCTTAATGACTTCCCACTTAAAAGGAATCTTTGTGCAATGTGTCACTAGAACAAGGGCAAATTGCTCCTCTTACAACAGGAGGGAGAGTTCCCCTCACCTCCCACACTGTGTTTTATTTCACTGAGTTTTTGCCTCCTCTCATGCCCTCAGTCTTCACTAATCAGAGACAGCCAACATGTCAACAGAGAAGAAATACTTGACAAGGGCCTCAAAAAGAGTTGACTGAATAGTCTCCCACTCCAAAAAATAACCCAGTTTGAAAACCCAGCATTTATCTAATTCTAGGAAGACACAAAAAGAAAAATAAATACCAGTATTGGTTTAACGAAGTGTTATTCTCCAACTGAGTTATTATTCAAGCAATTTCCAGTAATTTGTCCAGATTAAGTATCACTGGAATATACTACTGCTATTACTACTGAATTAAACCGTTGTTTTTGTTTTGTTTTTGTTTGTTTGTTTGTTTTGGGTTTTTGTTGTTGTTGTTTTGTATAAAGTTAAACAATACACCAAAATGTTCATTGAAACCTTGGCCCAGTTAGTGTAAAACAGGGATGTATGAAAACTTGTAACATGAAGTAACAAGCTGCTATTGCCTCTAATTTGCTAAATGTTAGGACTGTGCTGACTGTCCTCATTCCCTACAGCGATAGCCATGTGCCAACTCCAGCCCAGCACTTTGAAAGGGCAGATTCCAGAATTCTACAAGGTCCTTCACAATGTAATGGCTGCTTTTACTAATTCCCATATTATAAAAATTCACTGTTCTTGGCTTAGTATTTTTTTAATCGTGATCAAAGAATCACAGAATGGTTTCATTGGAAAGGGACAGTTAAAAGTCATCTAGTCCAATGCTCTTGTGATGAGCAGGGACACCTTCCACCACACCAGGTTGCTCAGAGCTCCATCCAGCCTGACCTCGAATGTTTCCAGGGTACAGACATCTACCTGTTCCAGAATTTCACCACCCTTGCTATAAAAACCCTTTTCCTTATATCTTATTTAACCTACCCTCTTTTGGTTTAAAACCATTAACCTCTGTCTTATTATAACAGACCGCGGTAAAGTCAGTTTGTGGCTGACTTGTCATGACCTTTGCCATGAGCTCCATCCCAGGGCAGTAGCTCCCATTCAGCATTGACCTCCTACACTTCTTAAAGTTTTATGATATAACAATAATTCCTACATTATTTCAATGTCTAGCAGTTAGATATAAGTTTTCTAAATTCTGCTTTATTTAAATCATACATTTTGGATTCTCTGAGCATCTCCTACTAAGCAGTCACAGAGAATGCAGGTACACTTTTCTGTCTGCTTACATGGTAACAGTAAATTTTTCCATTCTCCCACTTCTTTTGGCATTTTCTACTGTAAGGTCAACTCCATCCCAAATATCAAGCTAGGTACACAGTGCAGATTTATACCAAAATAGCTTTGCTGACTGATACAGCTGTTATGGGAGAATTCCCTAGTTGTTAGTGCAAGTGCAGTTAGATCAGCAAAACAGGATTCTCCTAGAACTGCTTGTTTTGCATGCCCGCCTTAGGACTCATCTACTGGTACACAATTCCAGCATTCCTACATGGGAAAAGTGGTTCCACTGTTTCAATTGTCTTAACAGTCTCTGCCAACGGCACTCTATCTCTAAGTAATTCAGCCATTGTGGAGATAATTTCAGTCTTGAACATTTTCAAAGGATACAGATTTGAAGAGCTGAAAGAAATTAATTTCACTACATCTCTTTCAAAAAGCCAAAAAATTTCAGTTTCTAAAAATAAAATCAGGGAATTTTAACATAAAAATTGTTTTAAAAGGCAGAAATGGAAAAGTAGTTTGGTTTTTTTTTACTTGGAAACGTAGGCTGCTCTCAGATGTATAGAGATCCCAATTTTAGTTTCTTAAACAATATAGTTGGATTGCTTGTCCTGCAGTTGGCATTCTTTTCTGTATTAAGCTTTCTTTAATGAACATAAAGAAAATCTATAAAAGCAACTCTTTTGCCTTAATGCTAATATTAATCACATGTGAAAGCTGTCTGTTCTTATTTAAACAAAATATATTTACTTTCCCCTCCAATGTTTATGAAAAAAACCACAAAACCAAAATAAAATCATAATTTTTCTGA
>VZUA01033061.1:25441-43618 GCA_013401035.1 Horornis vulcanius | reverse complement strand
CACAGAGCAATGGATAGGTGAATATTGCCCTAGAAAAATACAAAGAGTATCCATTGAGGTGGCTGTGGATGAAATCGGCAAAAATAGAAATATTATTTAAACTAAGAAAAAAAAGAAAACCAACTGAATTTTCTTCCTTGAAGTATAAACTACATATATACACAGATAAGTATACACATATATATACAGATAAGTATCCCAGACATTTAAGGCAAAGTGAAAATTGAATAATTACCAGGGTGTGAGATTGCCCTGCAAAGTTCTCCTTTTCACTCTCAAGTTTCAGTAGAATGAAATCAGAGCCCTCTTTCACAGAATAATGACAAGAAATTCTCATATATTATATCACACGTTAACTAAGGAATTATAAAATCCCAAAAGGAGTTTTTAAATTGAAACTTACTTAAGGAAAGCCTAAATTTTTCCTTATGTAACAACACAAAAAACCCCAAATCTTGTTTACTCAAAACCAGAAATAAAACAGCTTTATAGTCTGGCATTTTTTATGAAATATATTTTTTTTAGCAGGGATCTTATGAGAATTCTTCTGCTCTGAAAAAGAAAAATAGTTTAGCAGAATTCTTAGCAAGAAAGATCACCCTACATTTCTCTCTATTTTTACCTCTAATTATGGAAAGTAAAAAATCTTGTGGAAGGTCAAGCTAAATGTTCTGATCTCAGTTAGAACTTTCTCTTTTTTTACCCTTATTAATGAGTTTAAGTAGTAATATAAGAAACTTAATTTTTAAGTAAAGAAGTGCAGAAAATAATTTTTAATAAAAAGCAAGGATTTTTAATATCATAAATGCCTACAACCAGGGGGATTAGTTTAACATCTACCACAGGCAGGTGGAAATCTTACACGTATACACCACACTGAGTTTATAACTATATTACAGAAAATTTTGATGAGTTATTTGTGACTGAGGCAGTATGGCTCAGTTGGTGTACATGATCCGTACCTTTTTTCCTAAAATTAAGCCTTTTATTCTTTTTATTTGTACTCCCTAGTCTTACTACAGGGCTTCCTTCTGATCTGCCTGAAATTTCTCCTCGTATATGGCATTAAGGTGTCTCCCACAATTTGTGTGGATAAATGTCTTCCAGAGGACTTCTGATCCTAAGACCATAGCTAGCATTGGCTGGAGTTCAGTTCTGGCATCTCAAGTGTGTTTGTTTTCACTGCATTTATCTCTCAGAAGAGCTTTGTGAACATGTGAGGAGTCAAGTATACACCTACTTCCTCTACAGAAAATCTGTTAAGGACAGCTGCATAAATTTTGTAGTGCCATATCTCCTTTCCTAGCCTTTTCCTACACGTAGAGGAAAACAACAGAATTTAATGACATTTTAAAGCCTTCTTAGTTTGCAATTATTTATTAGCATACTTTTCAGAGTTTGTTTAGTAAAAGCTGATTAATGCTCTTGGTAATGTATTTGTTATAATGGTGCTTTCTCTTTGGAAAAGGATTCAGCTCACAATTCTTAACTAATGAGTAAGATAAATTTGCCCTAATCTCTTGTCAACTGCTAATCCTATATTTCTATCAATGTATTATGTGTTAATTTTCAAAATAAATCAGATTACACATCAAGAATATTGGTGCAAGTGTAATACTACACATTAAAGCAATCTATTACATTAACAGTCTTTCTCTGGAATAGGAGAGGAAATAAACCCCCAAACAAAGGGCTTGTTTCAAACTGCTTGTATTATATACAGGATTTAAAAAACATTAAAATACATGTCCATATTAAAAGTAGTGGATGATAATTTCAGTTGCCATTTTGACCACATAAATTAATTCCAGGTATAGAAAATAATGATTTCTATTATGTAAACAAATAGACTTTTATTCAGTAAGTTGTATGCTTACCATATACTACCTCACTTTAGACAATGAAAGGGAATCAATTAAGTTTCATTTTCAGTTACCACAATTCCAAGTGATTAGGCACCCTCTTTTTAATAGGAACTACATTGACTATATCTGTAGTAGAAGATTATTTTTATATTAATCAAATTTTGAACTGATAAATGTGAAGTTCTATACCACACCAAGACCAATGTTACCAATAGATTCTCCTCAATTATTCCCTAAGTTGAAGGAATTGCTCTACAGGCTACGTCATTGGTTCCTAAGAGACATATGTGACACTGTATCCTACTATAAGTACAGCACTTCTGACTGCAGTTTCAACAACCTACAAACCATACAGAATCCAAAATTTAGTTCTAAACACAAACAAAATAAAATCTCACTCAAACTTTTTGTTTTGTTCTCTTAAATTTTTTCTAAGATGTAGCCATGAAATACCAAAATTTCTGAATACTTTAATCTCTTTTCATTATAGACCTCTCCAGAATTTGTTAAAATGGAAATACCTCATTTTCATAAAAACTATTGAATTCACACAAGATTAATCATCATTTTGTTGGCACAGAATCAAATGCTGTTTGTCCTTTTCCTACAGAGAACTATAACTTCAGTAATATATGGTGAAGTTTAACCCCAAAGTTATGAAGGGTGTCAAAACATCTCATAACACTGTTTCAAAATTCCACTTTTACAGCCCTATAACTTCATGCCACATATGGCATCCTATCAGGAGTTCTTAGGTGACGTGGAGCAACGTGTTGCAACAAAGCAAGCGCAGTTCAGGCAGTGTCAGCTGCCACCAGCACCACCTCCTGCGTTTTTGTGTGCAGGGCCCTCTGGAGCACAGGACCTTGGAGCAGCACTCTCCAGAGACACAGGGGCACTGATTTCTATCCAAACATAGTTACACCTCTCTGCAGGCATTTCTGCACTGATCACTCTCAAGTCATGCTGTTACTTCCTTTTTTTCATCTCTTTCAATAGATTCCATTATTGTAATCACATACCCAAAGACATGACAGGACTCAGTCTCTGAGAGTGCACTGGACCAAACGCACATATGTCATATTTTAGTATATATGATCCATGGAGTTCCCCAGATTCTGAAAACATGAATTAAACTGCTTTGGCTCTTGGATATAATCAGCCTACAAACACAATAGGTTTTGGCTATTTAAAGAATGGAGGAAAGATCTACCTTGCTAAAAGAGAAATGTCAACTAAATAAGGGAAGTGAAGGCACCCAGGTATCTGCCTGCCAGAGACAGTGCGTGTAAATTGAAAGGGATGCCTAAGATTGTATAATAAAAGGATGGCAAAGATTTTACTCATTAATTATAACTGAGAATTAGGTCTGCATCTCTGTAGAAGTCTGATCATCAGTTCCCTCAGGGCTAACCAGCAGGAAAACAATTTCAATCCAGATATGAATAGCTAAGCCTGTTAAGAATTGCATTTTGCATTCTATTTTCCTCTGTAAACAAAACCATCTTTTCCACAAGGAAAAATGCCTGTGGAATCAGGACCTGAACGTTTCAACCCATAAACTCCTAACCCATCAAATGTTTGCTTCCAGAATTGATATCTTGACTCAAGAATACAGAGTATATTTTTTGCTATTTTTGGAGCACTGGAAAGGTACAGGAACCAGAAATAAAACAAATTCTAATTTATCTTGCTACTCTACTCTTCAGTATCTTGTCATTTACTGATGTTTTAGGTAAAAGCTTCCTTAAGAAAAATTACTTTTTTGTCATGCTCTTTACCCATAAAACAACTGTTCCTACCTGAAAAGGACTACAGATAAAAAAAAAATACATTTCTGTATCTGAGTGTCAACTTCTTAGCAGTATGACAAATATCAAGAAACAATATAAATATAATTTGAAAAGACATTTAAAACTGACCATATAAGGCATGTATTGTAAGTCTGATACATTGTCCTGAAAACAGTTATGATGACCTACTTTCAGAAAAACTTTTGGCATAGATTTAGTTATAAAACATGAATGAAGAAAACCACTGAAGTAAAATTATACTTTACAAAACACTTGAAAAAAGCTTCAGAGATACAGATATTAATTTCTACACTGATTTCCATATGAGCACAAGACTTTCTATAGAATTAGTGTTATCTTCTGATATTGGTATGCTTTTTCAAACCTAATATATAAGGAGATACTTAGCCAGCCCATTGAATGATATAATATCTTCAGAAAGTACCTAAGAAACTTTTATACTTAAACCAGTTCCTACATGGTACCAGTGCCCTGACACCTGAATATCTCCTGCCTCTCAGTTCCAGAAAACTGTATTTACAGGACACCTACAGGAAATTAGTGGTTTTGTTCCAGATGGTACCAATATATGACTCTTTGTGCCTTCCTACCATCTGAGAAAAGGCACATGATGAGACAAACCAGAGAAATTTATTTTCATTAAACACCTTAATTGCAAGTTTTAAACCTCTGGTATGAATGTACAATGCTGGTGTCCAACATTTTCTGTAAGATGTACCACTGGATGGAAACGGAACAGTTTGTGTTGGAAGAGACCCTAAACACCATCTAGCTACACACCCCCTGCAGGGGGAGCAGGGACACCCTCCACCTGGGTTGCTCAGAGCCCCGTCTAACCTTGCCTTGAACATTTCCAGGATGGGGCATCCACAGGTTCTTTGGGTAGGCTGTTCTGGTCTCACCATTCTCATTGTGAAGGATCTGAAGATATGCAAGGTATTTCTTCTTCATGATGTGACCTCACGCTCACCAACCCAACAGGCCATCACACTGTGTTACTGTAGACACAGCATCATGCACACATCAGGACCTAACATGTGGCCACAGGTCTGCTCACCACAACCAGCAATGCTTGTGTGACCCAGCTATTTAAAGATGCTTGTTCCTGTCCTGTAGCAGCAGCTACATGTGGCCACCAGACAGGGCCCCTTGGAGACTCTTGCCAAATAGAGCAGCAGGAGCAGGTGTGCTCTATAAAACAACCCTCAACCCCCACCTGTACAGGGATACCAACTCGAGGGGCTTTTTCAGGAGATGGCAGCAGGAGCTGCACTGGCTGCTCTGGTTGGGGCCAGGCACAGGCCAGCCCTGAGCACAGGAGCAGCCAAGGGAGAGGGGCTGCCAGCCAGAGCCATGCAGGCTCCCCATCTCCTGCCACCCTTCTAATTGAAGAGGAGCATTGAATTACACTGAATTACAGCTCCTCACTCAAGAGTTTGTCAGAACACCCTGTTCACAGTTGGTGGGTCTAAAGACTTTGTGTGCTCTTTGAAACAGTTATATTTCACATTTGTCCCTGACTGAAGCATCTAATCAGTCTTTGGGAAACTGATTGGATATAACAGAGCAAAAAACTTCAGCTTAAAAGTACCAAATAACAAAGACAGGGTGGTATTTAAATTGGATCTAGACCAGACATACAATACGCATCCTCTCTAGTGCTGAGACATACTTGAGTACTCTATAAAGACCTGATATCCTTCATTTAATAGCTCTTATGGCAAGAGAGACCAGATTAGATCATAAAAAGTAATGTAGTACATTGTATATGATTTAATATTCAAGTGCATCTATACAATTACATAGCTCTGTACTATAACAAGACAAAAAAATTAGATTTCCAGGTGAGAAAATGATTAATTTTTTTCTTGCCTAACCAGACACTTCCCAGATTTATCTAAAGGTGACTTCATCTGTCATATATTTCAAAAAAAATAGAAATGTACGTGAACCTGCCCTTTCTATAACCTGCAAGTGAGCTGGTAAAACACAAGGCTGCCGCAAAGACTTGCCTACTAGTGTCTGCATGATATTCACAGCTTTTTCTATATACATTTTTCCCTTCTTCTTCATTCCCTCCTATTCATACTGCATTCAGTAAGTCACACAGTCAAGCTCCCTGCCTTCTTCTGCACTGTTACCTCTCCTTTTCTTTCATTTTTAGTTCTACTCTCCACAGTACTTGAAATCCCAACCATTCCCCCCAAAAGTTTACTTTAAAAATTTACCACAGTTCCTGACAGTGCAGATCATTGCTTTGGTCCATTTTGATGTACATTAAAACTCTTATCACTTTGGTTTCGAAAGAGCTGAGAAATCTCTTATCCGTATTTGAATGGTGATTAGCACAATGGAGACCTTCAGATGGGACCTCACACAGCAGGGCACTGTAAACTTACATTGAACCATATGAAAATATCACAGCAGTGTTTCTTAAGTACTGAGAATACAATATATCTTCTGTATATTGAAATATACAGTATATTGTATATACTATATTCTGCATACTTGAAATATATATTATATATGCATACTTATATTAATTTCTTAAATGCTTCTTTTATAGGAATGTTATTCAAATACAAGTAACTTTTTTCCATGTAAAATACATTTTTCCTGTACAGTGTCATTATTTGACATTGAGCTTTTCAGAGTGCATTATATGGATTTTCCCCAAAATAGGAAGAAATAGAAAAAAATCTGTAAGATTTTAAATGCTTTAGGCATCAAAGCAGAAAAACTCTCCATTTTCCTAGGTAGCACACTGAGAAATGAGGAAATTTCTACGGATGGCGAATATACTTGTAGGCTGAAAAGAAAGGAAATAAAACACAATAAAACATCTGCACTAAAGTAATATAGCATAAAATTTTGTTCAGGAAAATTGTTTTGTTTCAAAATAAGGTTTCATGTTCAATGGTGAAAAAAGCCTCATGTTGAAATATGCAAACACTATCTGACAAAACCCAAGGTGTCTTGCAACGTTTCAGTGACCCTTTACAAACTTCAGCAAGGAATCCCCCAAACGAAAGGGCAGTTCATATTGGTTCCTGAAAAGCTGAAAAGTAAGGAATGAGTGTATTAAGCAGGTTCCAGCAAGCAGAAAATACAAACTTCAGTCCAACCTGAAAAGGATCTTTGCTTAAAAAAAAAAGAAAAAAAAAAGTTTAGTAAATGTTCAGAGAAAAAAGATAATTGACCATTTTCTTCATTCCAAAGAATATTTTTGGTGAGGCAACTTCAACAGGGTCTTCAAGTGATTAAACTGTAATACATAAGTATTGTGTGCATTTAAATGGTAATTTCAGAGAGAGAAAAAAAATCTAGTTCCTACCAGTTTGGCTGAGTTGTGACGTGCTACGGCTTTTTCTTGATAGCCCCACGATGGCGACCATCTTTGCACCAATGCTGGAGCGCCTCTTTTTGCTGCCACCACCAACAGTGCCCACGGCCGTGTCCGACTGGCTGCCGTCGTTCTTCTCCAGCGTGTACATCTCCCCGCTGATGCTGGTGCTCTTTGTCATGTTCTTTCCTGAGACGGCCATCTGTCTGCTTTGCATTTTGGATGTAAAGACACTGTCAGCCAGTTGATGGGTAAACAGTGCAGACAAAGAGTAAAAAGGGGAAGACAGAAAAGGACAGGTTTCAGATGGAAGGTTTTGGGAGACTGGAGGGTAAAAGCAGCTAATCACACAGGTAGGGTTTGGTTTTAAGAGGTAAAAGGAGAAACTTTAATTCTAGGTTCTTGGTTGGTCCACTGTAAAAACACTTGACTCATCAAAATTCTGTTTTAAATAACAAACTCTTATTTACTAATTGACCTAAAACTTATTACCAGCAAAAGCATACCAAAGAATGAATGTATCCATATATCATATACACTTTTTGTTTGGAAAATTTAAGTTCCGCTGACAGTGCTCTACGGCTCTTCTTCTCACATATATGCACACAAATAACCTATATTCCTCTGGGAAATAGACACTTGATTCATTACTGCATGGAACAGAACAGTTCAGATCAGTCTGAAGCCCAGTTTTGGTTACTAAATATTCAAATATCTCAAGGATATTCTCAGTAATCTGGTTTAGCTCAGGGATCATAGAATAATGAAGACCCATAGGTTTTTTTGTCCATCTCTGAATCAACAAATACAGGTACTAGATAGATATGTATTTCACACAACACTTGACTGTTATGTGGCATAGATCATCAGTACTGACAAAATGGAATTCAATTCTAATGTATCTTTTGTACTCGTTTAGAGACTGTGTAAATGTGCTCTATGTGGCTGCACCTAAACTATCTGCTGCAGCATTTCACATGTCCCAGGGGAACGTGATCTACCAGTGGTCAAGGTTAAGGGAACCTTTTCTTTTCTCAGAAATGGCAATCTACACTGATAACAGCAGCATTTATCTAAATTTTGTCCTGACATCTCATTGGTAGGTGTCTGAACAAATATCCAGAACTGGAAGCTCTGGGGTACACGTGGGCCTGAAAATATATAGACAATTTTCTATTTCAATGAAGTTCTTGCACAGAACTTAGACTTTTATTACTCTTTTCAATACAGTGCTTCTCACCAAAAGGTCCCCATGAGATGCCATTTTAAACAATCCACAAAACTGTGGAATATTTCTGGAACCCAGGGGAAATTATTTTTTTGTTATTTCACCAATATATAAAGGATAAAATGAATAGTTTTGTTTTTTAAACAGATTTTCAAATACATGCAAAGGCTGTTGCTAGAGCTTTAGTGCTCAGTAAATGTCTCTAGAGCGAATTGTTCTAATTATAGAAAAAATATATACTCCTTTTCCCTTATCTATAATGGCCTGAAATCTATTTCATAATAGGAAAGCATTATTGTTTCTTTATGAAGTTTTTTGCAATACATATTCTGTCAATAAATTATCTATGGAATTAATGCAGTGCACCCAAAAGTAAATGAAGACTTTAAAACTTTGCCACAACCCAGAGGGAAAGCTAAGAGCTGGTTCATAGCAGAAGTAGACCTTTACCATTGAAAAAATACTGAGTGTACATCTCAGGGAAGTTACAAGAAAAAATATGAATGAGAGTTTGGATCAATAGATTGAGACAAAAACCTGAGAGAGAGCCATAGTGGCCTTGCCTGGACACACAGTCACAGAAGACTGAACACAGTGGTAACCAGAAAGCTTTTTTCTTACCCTCTTTTAGCTCTCTTTGTTGTTATATGTTAGTACACACTGACTCTCCCTGGTACATTTATCACCAAGGGAGGAGTGGGATAAGATGTGGGTAAAGAGGAAGGCAGGGAAAAAGTAAATCCTCAGTAAAAGAGGATTTGTATTTCTGTGTCTTATTAGCACTGTGTTAACTTACTTGGTAGATTATAACATCACATGCTGCATTTTTTTATCCAACTAACACCTCTAAGAATTCAAAGAAAACAGATGATACAGAAACTAGTTCTCAGTTTCAACATTATCTTGCCTATAAAAAATACTAGAGGTCTAGAAAAACGTTGCTTAGAGAGCTAGTATCTTCAACTTTATCTTAAGCAAAATTTTTCTAAGAACCAAAAATTGGAGACCCTTAATCCAGTAATGTGATTTTTAATCCAAGTTCTCAAAGGAAATATGATTAATGTCTGCTTTCAGTCAGATGTCTCTCTTTTCAGTATTTTTTAAAATCAGATCAAATTTGACAAAGCAGTAGAAAACTAAAGCTATTTAGTTTATAAAACTGCTTTGAAAACAGATCCCTGGAGAGAAATATTATGAATGCCTTTTTGGGGAAAGATTGCAGAAGAAGTCATTATTGAATGTCTCCTAGTAGAAGCCCATTCACATATACAGGCTGGTGATGGAAGTAAGTTTTTCACTGCTTGCAGAACAACCTATTTCAGTAATCCATTTTTTCAAAAATAATACCCAGAAAATCGCTGTGTTCCTGTCATATGGAAAACAGTAACTAATGCATTGTTTTATAACATATATTACCATTCAATAAAGGTCCTATGTCATCAGCGGAAACAAAAATATTCTGCATTTTAACATAAAAGTTATATGGAAGAGAAAGCCACTATTTCCTGAGTTGAATGTGCCTTTGAGACACTTTTTGTGTCCTTTCCAAGATGTATAGTTCTATTTAAATGGAATGGATTACAATAGTTGCCCTTATTAATGAAATCAGTGTGTTTAAAGAGGTTGGTCACTATAATTTAACTGTGCAGTTAGCTATGAAAGTACTATGAATTATTAAAGTTTGCTTCTTGGCTGCGGTCTAAAGGCTTCTGTATCACAAAATATTTTGCTGTGTACTCCTGCCAGTAATGATGTAGGCTTCAGACATCTTCTCTTGGCCAACTTTTTCAGAAAGGTAGGAAAGGGAATTCAATTGAGGAGAAACGGATTTAGATTTATGTGGATATACCAAATACTAGTACAAATGGCTGATTCTAAAAATTCATTCACAAACCTCTATTTTTTTCCCAGTAGAGATCTAAAACAACTTTCTTCAATTAAAGGCTTGGGGGTTTTCCCCTTCTATAAAAGCAGCAGAGAAGACATCTTTGCTACAGTCCTAACCAGCAAACAGACCTTGGAGAAAGCCATCCCATAGCAGGGAATTTGTTTTGTTGTTATTCCTCTACTAGCAAAAAAGCTTTGGAAAATACATACTAAGAGAGTTCCAAGGGGTTTATAGTGCCTCATAATAAATGTAGAGTGGTCATGAGCATTTCTTTATCAGCACTCAGAATCCTTTCTGGCTATCCAAACCCTCATTCACTAATCATTCTTGGCAGATACTTGATACATCTCCAGTAGAAACCATCCTTCTACCCAGCCTGCATTTTGACAGTGTTACAAATGGACAATTCTCAAGAAAACTAGGTGTTGTACATCAGATTTGGTTCCTTTCTGAGGTAACAGAAAGGTTGACCTCAGAGTAAAATGTAGAGAGTAAATCATAGAACTTTTTTCCTTAACAGGAAACAGAAATTACTGGAAGTTTTCTTTATATGTACATATACACAAACATAATCTCACACACATCCAGTTCAATATATTCAACAGTATTTTAAAACAGACATTATATAAAACTAGTTTATGAAATTGTATGAGTATGCAGTAAAAACAGGCTTCTCAAGGTGTCTTATAGGATAATAATAATTTAAAAAATATCCTCAGCAAAGAGAATATACAGCCAGATGCTGGGGGGGAGAATAAAATAAAGGGAGGAATAAAATAATTATCCTAGTCCAGATAATATGTGCATAATGGCATAATAATACCTTTATTAGAACCAAAACAAGAACAAAATCTGCACACAACCCCAGCTATGTGACAGCCCACAGCCTACAGCAAGAGCAGAGTGAAAGTGGTAGCCAAGCTATTGCCTTTGTCTTAACAGGTCCAAATTATCAGCAAGAGCAGGACAAAGGACAAAGCTCACACAGGAATGTTGCTTCCTGCACTATTCCAAAATTCAAGAAACCTCTTGAGATCACCAAGAGCTGCAGGCAGTGCAAATATCATTTCAGACACTTCCGGTTTCCAGTGAATAAAGAAAAAGGAAAGATGCACAAATTTTAGAGGAGTATATTCTCAAAGCTAAAGCAGAAATTCCTTTCAAAAAAAAANTCTATGTAAGTTTGCTGAGGATACTAGATTAGGAGAAGCTCCTGACTCACTTGAACACAGAGAGGCTCAGCGGAGAGATTTGACAAATTAGAGGTCTGGGAAATCACTAACCACATGAAGTTTAACCAAGACAAGAGCTGGTCTCTGCACCTGGGATGGGGATTGTACATACAGACTGGGAAATGAGAGCCTGGAGACCAGCCCCACAAAAAGGGACCTGGGGGTCACTGGCAAGTTGACCATGAGTCAGCAATGCCCTGGCAGCCAGGAGGGCCAAGCGTGTCCTGGGGGACATCAGGCACAGCATCTCAGCTGGGCAAGGGAGGGGATTGTCCTGATCTGCTCTGCTCTGCTCTGCCCTGCTCTGCTCTGCTCTGGGGCAGCCTCACCTCAAGTGCTGAGGGCAGTTTTGGGCACCACAATATAAGAAAGATATAGAGGGCACCCAAACGATGGCAATGAAGATGGTGAAGAGTCTTGAGGAAAAGCCATGTGAGGAGCAGATCAGGTTACTTGGTCTGTTCACTCTGGAGAAGAGGAGAGTGAGGGGAGACCTCATTGCAATCTGGAGCTTCGTTGTGAGGGGAAGAGGAGGGGTAGACATTTATCTCTTCTCTGTGGTCCCAGTGACAGGACCTGAGGGAATGCCCTGAAATTACATCAGGGGAGCTTTAGGTTGGATATCACAAAAAGGCTCTTCACCCAGAGGGTGGCTGGGCACTGAAACAGCTCCCTGGGGAAGTGGTCACAGCAGCAAGCCTGACAGAGTTCAAGAAGTGCTTGGGCAATGCTCTCAGACACATGGTGTGATTCTTGGAGCTGTTCTGTTTAGGGCCAGGAGTTGGACTTCGATGATTGTTTTGGGTGCCTTCCAACTGAGGAGATTCTATGGTTGTATTAAATTTAATATGGTCCTTGTAGCCAATGAAGAGTTCTGTGCCACACCTAGAGCTGTTAATCAAGTGTTTTAGACCTGTTCTCTGGCCCTGACAGCCTGCATACACACAGCAAGATAGCTAACACTAGCTTACATCCTTCCCAAAACAGGGTTCTATCAGGCATCCTGCCTGAAGGAAACGGACCTCGATTTATGAGATCTCCTGAATTGTCCCTGATTTGAATCAGGGACGCCTCATCAGTGTGTCCAGCAGAAAGCTATGCCAAAGAGAACACAAGCTGTTTAAACAATATAGATGATCAAGACCCTGTCGTGGACCTATCTAGCTTACTGGTCTAGACTTAGCCTTAAATTCATTGATGAGATTAGAAATCTCAGATTGTTTTCAAATTATGATATTCCACAGCCCAATTCTGGCCCAAAAGCTTTTTCTGAATGTTTTTAAAGAAAAACGGTAAGCAACTATAAAACTGCTGTTCACCACAGCCTTCTGGAATTGCAGTGTTAAGATTTTGGATTTCTTAAAGGCATAAATCTTCACTATCTCTTTGCAGAGACTCACCTTTTTTCAAAACCAAAAGTGTAATTAC
Source organism: Horornis vulcanius (assembly GCA_013401035.1). NCBI lineage: Eukaryota > Metazoa > Chordata > Aves > Passeriformes > Scotocercidae > Horornis > Horornis vulcanius. The sequence goes on along the minus strand of VZUA01033061.1, from coordinate 30,820 downwards.
TCTCTGGAAAAAATGTGCTTTCAAATCTTCCAGACTCTTACTACAGCAGATAATCAGAAATGATCTGTTTTTTCTCTCCAGTTTGTCAATATTTGTACTGAATTATAGAAAGATTAGAAAACACTGCCAGAGAAACTTTTGAAAAAACAATTATTAGAAATGACTATTTGAAAAACAATCCTTTCTGGAATTGTTGCATAGCCAGAAGGGAATTCCATGAAGTGCCTAAGGAAACTCTCATAGAAGAGAAGCAGAGAAATAGGTCTCAAAAGAAGATCTTTGTTTGGTCTTGGTATCTCCTGCTTAAGCAGACCGTTCCCTTGATATCTGACCAAGCTGGAAAGAAACTGTTTGTGAGATTTGGGTAAAAACTGCGTTGGAAAATTTCACAGTGCGAAAGAATCCTGTCCTAAAGGCAGTGGAACTGATTTCAGGTCACTTTACCTGGGACAATATATGGCTTTTAACTCTTGCACTGGGTAAGATGGACAGCACTGTGGGCAAATGTTCTGGATCCTAAACAGATTCCAGATAAAAATTTTGTTTACTCAATATTTTTGGATGCTAGGTAGTAAAAAACAAGCTTCATCCTACCTCTTTCAGTTTCTGATGCACTTGAAAGCATTTAATAATCTTCCAAGAAAGTGCTAATTTTAGAACTGTTTGATACTATTTTTGGCTGTTATATTTTCCATGAAGCAGGTGCAGACACAATAAATGCTCATTGTAACATATGTACTAAATGGAAAATCTCATCCTGCAGTTTTTGGCTGCAGTTTTTGAATTAGTTGCAGAGTTAGAAGTCATTGAGGTCAGAGTTTTGTCTACAGAAACAGAAATATTTTCTAAAAACTGGCTGATTCATACAGCAAGTGCCAAATTTCATCAGGAATCCTTTGTTTACATCAGAAAACCAAAAAAACACACCCCAAAACACAAACTAAAAACCCCACACTGATATCATGATCCATCTGCCAAGCTCAAAATAAAGCCCAGTGATAGGAAACCCAGAGCTGCCACTCAGCTTCCTCTTCCCTCTTCACTAACTTGATAAGTTCTGCAGTAGTAATGTACTGCTAAAGACTTATAAAACTGCCTTTTAAATCAGGTCCTGGCTCTGAACCACACCAGTCTGTGGCAGAAAGCGGCACAGGGAGCGGCACAGAATCCTTATACCCAGTGAGTTTGTAATCACTAACCAATTCGATTATAACTTGTTCTACAAAGACTAAGTAAAGATGTAAGAGATGTTATCTGTGATAGACTAAAATTATTATGAAAAGATAGATTTTTTTTTCACTTATCAATGAATACACTTTAATAAAACCAATATTATGAAGCACAGGCATTTTTCCAATCCGCAATGCTGTTAATACTTTTAAATGTGAAGGAGAAGATATCAATACAACCCATTGTACCGCATATTGTTGGTAGGATTTTTNCAACTTGTAATGTCATTGCTCTGCCATAAGCATATGTATCAGAGAATCAGATTTACACAAGTCACTTGGCAGAACTTGCAGGTTTCTTTATTTCTTTATTTCAAAGTCAAAGCAAAATTAATATTATTGCTTTCCAGCTTTGTTCTCTGGTAATGATCCATAATGAAAATAAGGCATCCATAATAGTGAAAATCCACATTACCAAGTGTGTAGTACAGCTGTGGGCTGTGATGTCCTAGGGAAAAGATTTTAACAAATTTTCAATTGTTGTAATAGATATTTTCTAATATATGTCTCCTGTGAGACTGGAAGACCCACTGAAGTCTTTGTTTACTGCTTTTTACAAGCAGGAGATGAATTTGAATGCCTTTCTTAATGGACCTGTTAACTCAATCAGAGATGCTCTTATTTCATTAATTTACTGAAGAAATTTAGCAAAAACAGCATTATGGGGACAGCTGTGATGTAGGAAATAACATTTCCATGGGAACAACGCTTCCGGCCAATACACGAACTCGTCTGCCAATTCACATCAAAGAGAGACACTGCAGGTTCAAAATTATAATGACTTAGTCTCTGGAGATCCACTTGGTCAAACATTTTCTATTAACTTTTTGGTGGTATAAATCTCTAATAGCTACAGGACTGACTTAGTTATTAGGTTTATTTTATTGAAATTATAACAAGAAAGTTGAGGGGAAAATAGAGCAGTGGTTATTATCTATTTTATTATGTATTTCTACTCAAAGAAAACTGGTGGCCACATCTCAAAATATAAGTAACAATATTTTGATATGAAATTTCTTTTTTCAAAGATCCCTTTTATTACAATCAGGAATACCTGCTACAGTACATAGGTTGACTTGAGCTGTATCTCCCCCTCTCTGATAGATGTAAAGCTGTCCACACTGAATTATTATTATAAACTAATAGAAGTATAACTTCTTCCATGACATCTCTACCACATTTTTTTCAAATTGGAACAACAGGCAAAGTCATTTGGGGTCAGGGCATTAGATTATATACAAAACATAGCCACAACAAATAAATTATGCAGAAAAAACACTCTAACAGCTAGCTGTTTCTGAACACTAGCAATTGAATTGTACACAGAGCTTCAGGGATTTTTGATAAAATTTCTCACCTTCTCTATAGAATAATTGGCTATTTTTTTAAATAAAAATACAGTTGATATTTTTGTTAATTTAAGTTGCAATTATAACGAATATTATATTAATATTCATCCTGTGTCGATAAATGTTCAAGTTTTCCTCTATATAGTTACAGAAAAGCTTTATTACCCTGTTAACAATAATGAATCTTTGATGAAATCCCTTTCTTTGATACGGCGAACTACACCAGTCATTTACTCTGTGTGGATGCAAAAAAAGTCTAGCAAGAAAATTATTTGAGGTCTAGAAGTCTTGCATTAGTCAGCTGTCATATGCATTGGTAATAAAAGAAGTCCATATGAGCTCTGAAGGTTTGGCAGTAAAGTACATTGCAGTCAAAGACCAAGTCAGCTTTGAATAACATCCAAATTCTTTGAGTTTAGAAAGTGTCTTGTTTAACCCAGACTTGCAAAGAAGCAGTTGTGTTTGTAAAAGCTGGGTAACAACTAGCTTGCTAAATTAAAACTGATCATGAACAACGTGATTAAATTGAGAGTCTTCTCTTGCACCTTGCATGTACTTAATCTGAAAGTTAAATGTTGTGTGCCTGTTCCAGTCAGCAGATTGGAATTAGTCTTCCAACAGAGATGGAGGAGAGGGCCCAATTTTCTGTATTAACACTCCTAAGTGACAACCTACACTGCAAGCTTGCTTAGGGCTTCTCAGTGTTGTTTCTTGAAGGGCTGAATAGAGCTCTGTCAATGAAAAGCAAGCAGTGAATTGCTAAACCAGACATTAAATGTGTGCCAGTATGTGTGCCAGACCTCAAATCACCAGAGTAATAATGCAAAATCGAGTCAGAAAGGTGAGAAAAAATTCAGACTTGAAGGCTGAAATGCTCAAAAATATACAGAGGTAAGAGACATCATGTTTTCCTGAGGGTAAAAAGAACCATGATTTATCATCTTGCTAAACTGAAATTGCTGTAAGGGAGGTTTACTTATTTAGAAAATTCACTGACAGTTAGAAAACTTTGGAAGATAGACATGGAGTAACTGGACAGGATGCACTACTGAGATTACATGAAGAGAAAAATCACATAATACACAGGGAAGAGCCAGATGTCTTGAAAAGGCTTTATGTAAATAAATTGCTGTCAGCAATATGGATCTCACTGTAGTTGCATCTATACTTCACTCATCAAAGACTGTATTTCTTTGATTAGTACTGCACAAAGGGAATATGCTCAGGCTCATTTTAATGCTTATGTGCATATATATGGCAGTGGCTGTCTAAAGAATAAAACAACTCCAACATTTCCTTCATCCTTGTAAATTCGGGTTGCTTGAGGACTCTGAAATATCAGGGCCAGAATAGGCACTGCTAATATCTCCAAAATTCATAGCATGTCTGTGAATTGATCTTCTGGGACTGAGAACTAAACGGACATGAGCAAGAGATCTGAAGCCGTAATTACTTCAGCCGAAGAGACATTATCTGGGACATCATGATCTTGCCTGTCTGACTTCTGTCACTTTGACAAAATGACTTTGAGTCACTTTTGGTCTCTGGGGGAAATTATAAAAGCATACAGAAAACTAAAGACCATCATAAAAAAGAAAACGTGAGGAAAGATGTCTCACATCTTTCTGAACATGAGCCTGCAACCCTAGTTTTTCTGAGCTGGACAAGGCAAGTCTATGACCAAACGTCCCTGCTGAGAAAATGTGTACATGGCACAGTATGAAAGTTTGAAGCAACTTTCCTCTTTTTTACCTTGGGCCTCCACAGAAATCATGTTTATGTTATAGCTACTATCTGGGAAGTGCCGGGCTCTCAGTGGTATTTGTAAGGAAATTTGCTTTCCTGATAGGGGCTACCTGATGACACATCTCCCAGCTTGTTTAGCTAGCACCTTATGAACTTAAGAAGTATGAGCACCACATAGGTACAGTGAAATTACTGAAAATGTTCAGATGTTCAGTCAAAAACCATTAAAATCAGATATACGAGCAATGCCCAACCAGTAGAGCATTATCTTTCCATAGATATTAAGCACACAATAGTAAGACCAACACTGGGTCTCTTACCCTTAGTTAAAGTACAGTACTTGCTAAATGGGCCTGGCAGTACGATTCAAAGGCAATAGCACAAACCCTGCAACTGCATTTTAGAAATACTTCTAAGAAGTAACATGAAGGAGTTTATGTTTGCTTCTTGGAAGGCTAAAAGGTAAGCCTATTAATTATTTTTAATGAAGTACATTTTTAGGAATATGTACTAATTTTACAGAGTCTTATCACTTTTCTATTAAATTAATACTCAGGTAAAAAGAGTGAAAACATCAATAAGACATAGCCATGTCTGTCCAGTCATAATGTCTAAGAAAGAAAAGTCTTATAAGCTTCAATATTCAATCCCTTGTTTTTATAATTCTCTACACCACTTCTAGTATTTGCTGCTGCTGTTATTGTCACCAGACCTGTTGTGCTCAATCCTCTAGAAATAAAGATAAAAACGTCTGCTATTGAAAACCTTGATTCAATCTAGATTTAAATATTTTCAGAAAATGAATCTTTTTACAACACACTTAAAAGTGCAAAACCTAATTTTGACATTTATATTTGCTTTAAATCCTCATTTTAATTTTTTTCCTCCATCTCTGCTTCCTTGCATGTCTACAGGACTTTCTCCTTGCATTTCTTGTGGTTTTGTTTTGTTTAAACTACTGATGCACAGTTTTAAAATAAACTTTAGTAACAGGAGTGCATCAGTGCTTTATGGATCACAGGTCAGAGCTCAACAGAAGTAAAAAGCTGCTTTTC
>VZUA01033061.1:4895-23618 GCA_013401035.1 Horornis vulcanius | reverse complement strand
AAAAGCTAAGGAACAAATACTCATCAGGAATCAGTTTTAAAAGATTCCTTCCTTCAAATTAAAACCATTTTAATTACACAAATTAAATTCTACAAAGTCTTTTTTTTTACTGAATGAACTAGAACTAGAAAATTAATTTGAAATTAATCTTTATACCTAACAAAGGAAGGGGCACAAAAAGAGTGAAGAACCTTTAGTAAGAGAAAAGTTTTGCATCTGAAGAAATACATTACTGAAAGACATACATGCACTTTGTTTCTTGAATTTTTAAGTGCTCTGAAAAATTACACCTCTGCTGAATTTTTCCACTACAAACTTTCCTTTCTTGGTTGTGTGATCTTCCTACTTGATTCAGAAGGAATCAGAATTCCTTCTACCATTTTTTAGAATTCAGCTCCTTTCTTCACATGGGATATCACTGATTCCTTCCAAATATATAGAAAACTTTCTGACTTGTAAATGCTTTTTATTTCCCATTTCTCCCCTTTCTGTCCACCCACACAGATAATTGCTTTGTCCATTCTCTCAGCATTTCAAATGACAGATACTGCAGTGCTTTTCTCCAGCCCTGGCAATTTACCCAATAACCCCTTCCAGGATACTAGAGAAAAGACAAGTTTCATAGTCTTTCTATTTGGCTGTCTCATCTCCCTCCACATATCAGTAAAATGTTACACTGTCTTTTACACAGTTGTACATAATTTATCCTTATTTTCTAGTATCTTAGCACTTATTCCTTATCATATTTAGCACCTCACATTCAAGACTGAATGATCAACTCCTGATCATCAAACTTGCCCCTCATCCACTTGATATATCTTTAGCAAGCACCTCATGTTTTGTCCTCATTGTCTTGAATGCTTGAAAACAGATCTCCAAAAACCTTCACAGATACCTTATTTTCTCTCCTCAAATCTCCTCTTAGCATTCATTCTTTGTTGTCAAGATGTCCCCAACACTGTGTTGTACTTATCTCTGTATGTGGAACATCTCTTAGTTCTTCTGTGCTTCCCTCCCTGGACTCATATGTTATTTCATGATTTAGACTCTATGTGCTTGGAACAGAAGTTGTATTTTTCTACTGTATTTCAACAGTTAAATCCTGCTCTGTGACTACATTTGCTGTGTATTCATATGGTAAAACAAAACTATTGTGACTATCAGAATTAATGCTTAGGATTGATATTTAGAAAAATATTAAGAAAGGATAAAATTTAGAGCAGTCTTAAACAGATTACCTTCAACAAAAATATTAATGATCAAAGATTATATCTAAGGTGCCTTTTTTTTGGCCCTGAGAATATCAAGGAGATGGAGTAAGAAAAATGTCAGTGAACTCTACATAATAAATACTCAACAGCAAATCTGGAGACACCCTTTGTTTGCTAACACGTGCTGCAGAGAAAGAACACAATTATGGTTTCCCTATAGGTCAAGCGAGTGCCAAAGTCTAGTTTTACAAGGTTTAATTAAGGCAAAATCTGACGCTGCAACTATTTCTAACAGAAAAAGATTAATTTATTTAATGCACTCCAGTGCTCCAAAAGCTAATGCCTTTTATTGTGCCAAGGTACTCTTTGAAATAGGCATGGTATGAATTACTGCTGGATGTCTGTGCAGCCGTTTCAACCCACCCATGATCTCAGCAGATTGAAGACTTTAGTGGGACTATTACCACTACTCATAAAGTATATAAACACAGTAACATTGAGAGGCATGAGGTATCCTTAACAAGGCAATTTTTGATAATGGAGTGACTGTGAGCAACCCCTGCATTCCGGAGTGCCCAGAGGAAAGGTAGGAAAATGGAAGAGAAAAAGGTCTTTAAATAATCCTTTCACACACTACCATACAGCGGTCCCTGGAACACATATGCCAAGGCACTCTTAAAGACAGCTGTTTCCAAACTGTTTTTGCTAAAATCTAAAATGCATGAACATGAGTGAAGGAATGATGGCACAATATATAAAGGAAGTAGTATGGATATGTTAATTCAAATCACCTGAGACTATACACTAGGCATTTTTATTCTCTCTCTGTATCCCCTTTGCTTTGAGTACATTATATATGCGAGCAGATACAAGCATGTACATGTATAAATTTGTAGCAAGGAAAGAAAATGGATTTCCATATATTGCTCTGTGCTTATCCTAATATATATGAGCACAATTTTTCAGGCATAAGTTATTTAGAGGTAGTTCAGAATTGTCAGGCTAAGAGAAAATTTATTGTTTCTGAGATTTTCTGCCATTCTCGTGTGACTGAGAATGGTTCAAGAATATTCATCAAATCTGAAACTCATTTTTTCTAATGAAGAAAGATGGAATGTTGTATTTCTTTCAATGCAACATACACATTTTGTAATACAAAATGTCAGACATTGACATTCTTTAAAGGATTTGTGGCAAAATGCATAATTCTAGAATATTATTTGATAGAACCATAGCCAGTTGTGCTCCAATGTTTCTGGATACAACACAGCAGCTGAAGTGCATGACCCTTCCACAATCCAGCAATACTTGGCAGTTTTAAACGTGGAACAAAAAAAGAAAAAGGAAGACTCCGCTTTATCCACATTGACTGTCAATCAGTATGCACCACAAAGAAGACTGAAAAAAAAATCAAAATTTCCTTCTTTAGTATGGCCATAAATGAAACTAAAGGTAATTTTGATGTTGCTGAGTTTTCAACAAAACATTTTCCCATGAAATAATAATTCAAGTAGGAAATATAATAAAAAGCTTACAATTTCTACTGTTTATTACAGTCAAACCCAAACTTTAGTCTAAACTAATTTAAAAAATAATATGCTGCAGTTGTATGCATATTAATGAGTCAAGTTTGTGTGCTGCCTCATTTGGTATGCAGAACAAGTTCATTGAAGCTGAGAATGAAACTTGATTAAATATGAAAGCATGATGACTGAAAGCAAAAACAAACAAAGAAGAGCTGTAGAGGGCATAGGCAGTAAGCAAGCGAAGGGAATAAAAAGGGAAGACAAATAGGGTACTGTACAGGAGAAAGTATAAATCTATATAAACAGAAATATATTTTACCTGTCATCCTCTTTCCCTTCCTCAGCCTGGTCTTCTTGAGCTTTTTCATCATGCCCTGATTCTTTGATCTCCTCCTTATCACAGTTCTCTGACACCTCTTGCCCTTCCCCTTTTTCATTATTTTCTTGCTCTTTTGCTTTTTCCTCCTCCTCTTTTTCTTCCTCCTCAGGAAATACTTCATCTTGTTCATCCCCTTCCAGCCCTCCCTCTTTTTTCCCCTCTATATTCCTTGTCCTTCTGAAGTCAACAAAAATTGAAAAAGGCATGCAAAAAGAAAAAAGAAAAGAATAAATTAAAGTTAAGGTCATGGAGAAGAGCATGCATGAAGAAAGAAAATGCAAAAGAAATGAAAAAAACTAAAGGATAGAAGCAGACATAATGTAAGTCATGCTGGTTAGGAGTCCAGCCTGCAGTAGAAAGCCTTGGAACATTTTCATAGTAAGTATCTATTCAAACAAAACTTGCATGACGACACCTCACATTTAGAAAGAAATGTATAACAGAAACCATGTTGTCCTAACAATGCTCATATGAGCTGATGCTTAACTTTTGAAAATGGTGATGGAGGTGGGTTATACCTTCTAGAAAAATTATCTTTCATTTGTGCACCAAATGAAAGCCAAAGTTCCTCTGAGTGCACGCAGGGTGCAGGCAAAGAGAATGCTGTGTTTTGGTCACAGATACACAATATATATCTTGTTGAAGGCAGCTCAATGCCTGTACACCTACAGTTAAATTGGACTAGTGTAAGTATTAAATAAATTGAATTGATCTGTGTAAGTATTAAATAATACATCTAGGAAAGCTCAGTGTTCTATTTAAAACAAAAATAAGATGCCTCTGCTGGCACAAATTTTCAAGTTAAGCTGTCTTTTCAGCCATATTAAGTATATTTTACAAAATGGTTTTCAAAAAGTGTGTCTAACGCTTGCTGACAGCATATGTTTATTTTTTCAGTGTTTGTTAGATAATCCGAGACGACAAAACTTGGCTAAAAACAAATTCCATGAAGACTTCAAAAAGCATTTGATAAAAAAAACATTTAAGGCAGCATTTTGCAAATTCCCTGCAAATGTCATTCTAGGCAAAATGCTAATGTCAAATACAAATATTGATAAGTGTTCCATTAGTAAAACTACACAGCTATAGCTGACACTGTAGCTCATCATGCTCACCTTATTTTCTTGTTTCCCCTTGGGCGCTCTGACTGCACAGACATGTAGCTGGTGCTGCTGAAGCGGGAAGCGCTGCTGGTCCGGGACACGGCCGAGACGTCGCTGACATCGCTGTCCGAAGACTTATTGGAAACATTGTCTGAGCCTCGATGGGGATCCCGCCCTGACCGATACTGCAAAAGGAAAGGGACAAAGATATGGTCTTGTTGTGACATGCTGCCACACATCAGCTATGGACCTGGTCCCTCCTGCTATCTAAACCGCCTTTGTCACCACACTGCCTGACCTTTAAAATGAAGTTTTTCCCTGGTACAGAATAGAAGTTATGGCTTGGTTTCTATTCTTTTTACTCTGGTTTGCTATCCCAGTCAAGTTAGCTTCTCAGTTTCAACTTGTACAAAATTTCCAGCATGTCCAGAAGTTTCACAAAGCTTAGAAAAGAGATCTAAACTCTCACAGAATGTTCTTACCACAACTGTTTCACCAGTGCAGAAAGAAAAGCAGAGATATTAGTGACTTGCCTACGATTACTGAACTCATGAAAGATTAAACAGGAGACAGAATGTGCTGCATGCTATCTATAAAGTACATGTCTCTTTTGGGGCCTAGCCTGTTTACAAGAACTTCTGACAAATGTTAATTTTTTCCCCCAAGCAAACAGATAGATAAGATTATCAAATCAAAAGACAAAGCAATGTTGCAGCTGTGCAAACAAACCCACATCTTGCTGAACTGCTGGGCTGGGAAGTCTGAAAGGATGGGACTGGACAAAAGGTAATTTGTAGGGAAAATGTACATGTGCCTCAGAAACTAAAAAATTACAAAGGTATTTGAGCTTGTTAACAGTAATATCAAATATGGAACTGGCAGGTGACTGGTGATCAGCAGTAAGCCCATACAACATAGACAGGATTATTCAGCAGTATTCAGGTTAGATCTGAACAAAATACAATGCCTAGTTGGTTTTGTTATACATTAGCACTAAATTAATGTTAAATCTGTGCCGCTCTGCATGGCACTATATGCAAATAAATTGCAGAAAGTTATTTTTCCCTCCTTTCATGTACAGGCATTTCTGCGTATACAGAAATCTGATGGGCTTCTACTAGTAATCTTTTCACAAAAATAGTACTTCAAGATGAATTGTCAATGATCACCAGGGGATTGTTTGGAAATAAGACAGTACAGAAAGATACGAAGAGCAGCACAGACAGGACTGAAATAAAACAATGGGAAAAAATAATCTACCTAACACATCAGTGGCTTGTTAAACTCTTGGGGATAGCAACATTGTATTCAGCCACCTGGAGAAAATAATTCATAATGTAAAATGGCAAACCTGTGTAGTACCACAGAAGAGAAGGGTGTCCAGGTTTAGTCATTAAATTGATCCACTTTTTATAGTTTTAGAAGAACTGTCTTTCATGACTTACACAGATCATTTGTTTCTGTTCTCTTACAAGGAATGCTACACTGGAAAATATTCTGAAAGACTCTGCAGTATCTAAATAGGATTTCAGATATAACTAAATAGGATTTCAAAATAGAATTTCAGTTCCTTTCCTCAGAAATTATTTTTACACTTAGAAATAGTAAGTTATTTTGTTCATCTTAAGGCAGGGAAATGAACAAGAAGACTGTACATCTGCTGGAGAGAGTGACCAATCATAGCCATAACTTCACCCTGACAAAAATGGTTGCACATTCTACACCAATCTTTATTGCTCTTCCTGATCTGTACTAATTAACTATACTTGTGTCCATCAACAACCATTCAAGTCCCTCCCAGCCTTTAAGTGTGAAAGTGAACTTAGCTACCCATAAACTCAGAGTACCTCTATGATTATAATGTTCAAAAGTTTTAATATTTACTGACTGGTTCTATTTATGCCATTAATGCTTTTGTTTGAAAAAGAAGACAGTGCACTTTATTACTTATATATTCAATTGGGAATGTAAAAGCAATGATTAAACAGCTGTCCTGATCATCAGAGATAAAGATACATTATACCAGAATAAAAGGACTGTCCTTTTCAGCAACTCCTTTTAAAAGAGCAACTACATATCCCTTTAGAGAAATAAAAAATAATTATGTCTTGAGAAAAGTGTACATATTGAGTCCTATCCCCACCACCTAACCTTCCCTATGATGATTCTTCATTTAAGACAAAGTTATAAATGTGGTTTCTGACGATTTAGCCTAAAGCTACCAAGACTGACAAATACAGCTGGTGTACTGGGCTACCATCACACACTATAGAAAAGGCAATGCAGAACTACCCTCAGGCCTTCAGCACCACCTGAGCCACCAGGCAGATGTCCCTGCTGTGCCAAACGCCGTGCTGCCATGGCCACACTGCCACTGGCTCCCACAAAGCTAAGGGACAGCCAAGACATGAACACCTGTGTGAACAGGGGTTCTGCTGCCCACGGCGCTGGCCCAAGGCCGGGCACACCGCCGGTGTGGTAGAGCTGACGTAACTCTGCTTTGGGGAAGAAAGATGGACCATAGCATCACATGCAAATCATTGGTGGAATTGTTAATCCTATTGCGATTAGGGGATAGATAATTAGGTGTGGTGACTCATAGAATAACAGACCTCGGCCTGCAGATCCTACACTGAGCTTGCCCAGCAGTCCATGGAAATGAGCCCTTCTGAAGTAAACATGAAGTGGAAAACAGAATCAGCATTGCACCAAGTTATTCTAGAGTAATTCTGCGGTACACAAAGTGTCAAAACATGTGGTTTTGGTTTGCTGTTTCATTTCCACACCTAGAGAATGTCAGTTTTTAAACTACTGCATAGCAATGTGCTGTATATAACAAATCAGACATTTTCATAAATAAAAAAACACCTTATTGTGTTGGTTTGGGTTGGGTTTTTTTTATTTTTATCCAATGCAATAGTAATAATCTAGTGATACATAATGAAGGCTGAGAATTTTTTTGGGAAGAAAAAGCAACTTAAAAGTAAATAATTTTAGAAATATAATGTGAAAAAAGGTCATCAAATCATTAACTTGTCTCTCTTTTCTCAGTTGTACATAAAGATATTTCCCATCAAATGTTTTTTGTTGGGACAGATGTCATTGAAATACTATTTGACTGTTACAGCTTCAGGATGCTTTAAGATTAAAACTGGGTAAGTTAATTGATTCTTTCATTAAATCTGAATGTCTTACAATATTTTTTTAAAGGTTTTGTTTATACCATGTCTGAGTTACAGTCTCAGCATCTACTAGCTGCCTACCAAGGAAGCATCTAGAAAATGAAATTAAATTGTCTTTCTTGATGGACAAAGTTCAGATACCTCATATTCAGTCATTAACTGCTCCTAATTATCCTTTATTCTGCTGCTGAGGTGTACTTTTACCCTTGTATCTTACTTAATTTTCTTTAGGAAACGGATTATGGTAGTATATTGCACATTAGTGTTTCCATAACTCCAGCACAGAAGACCAAAGGAACCATATTGCTTGTCTGACAGAAACCATGATGGCACTTCAGTTTTCCATTTGTTTCTTAAATTGCAGTTCTATACAAGGCAGTTGTTGAAGTGCTCCTTTGCTAACTGCCTCAAGAGTAAAATTGCACTTCCATTGTGCAAATATTGATTTTTTTCAAAAGTATTCAGTTCTTCCATGTCATATACTCCAACTGTAAAATGCAACTATTTTTTCAGTTTCATGCTATTGCTTTTTCCATTGCTGTCTCGTTAAAGTTGCCCCAAGGCATCATATTTCACATACTTCCTTCCTTCCTTTCTTCCTTCAAATTTCACTTTCTTTTTCTCTAAATGTCACCCACTGTATGACAAGATCAGCTATTGGACTAGAAAACCAACTTCTGTCCCCCCATTTAACTACAAAAGAGATACCATTTCCCATCCCTCTCCAGTGCTGTCCCTATGTCCTGTGCTGGAGGATTTGCACCTTCTGACTGGACTTTGACAGGGAACTGCAGCTGCCCTGATTGGATCAGCATGGCCACTGACTTTGACCATCATCCCCAGCAACTTTCCTATGTGCTCTAATATCCCTCAGCAGAAAACATGAGTACCAGAACAGTAATGAGCATCACGTCTCCCCTGGGTTGCGCAATTAGGTGGTACAGCGTGTGATGAAATGTACCTGAGAACTATAAAGATTAACTAAAAGGATTCCTTCAGATTCTTTTTGTTTCCTTTTTTAAATACCAGCCACAACAGTAGGAAAATTATCCGACTTTCCCCAAGCTGGAAATACAGGCCTCTTTTGTTGGAGTATGGTTAAATTGTCATTTCCACCCCAATAAAGACTCATATAATCAAGGCAACATTTTGGACTTTATGACCCATTAAGCAGTCAACCCAACCTCTTCAAGCTGTTTCAAAAGAGGAAGTCTGCTAAAAGCAGACAGATTGATTAAAAGTTGCTTTTGTAATTTTAATAGTAAGATGTTTTTGTCCTATTTTGCAGTGTTGAAGATTGAGAATAATTTCATTATTACAGATTCTATCAAACAAGTATTCCAAAGTTTCTAAAGGTATTTTTATCTGTGTTAGTAGAATAATCAGCTGAAGAGCCTAACAAAAGGACAGTTAAGTGTTAATGTCTATGCCTTTTAACTTCAAGAGATTACTGTCCTTTAGTGACAAATTCATGATTATTAAAGCTGAAAAACAAATACCTACTCTGCTTCCTAATACAATAATCTCTGCAAACATTTTGACCTCTTTGTGAACTACCAGTAAATGGGTGACAGGACACATAGAGCTGCAACTCGTCTAACATTGATGTTCTCTTTTCTGCAAAGAAACTGGTTTGGATTTTCTAGTTCAAAGGGAGAAAGGGAGTTTTAAAGTATTTCTTGTTGCTTTATTCTATTGTTACCAGTCTTCGATCTTGAACTATACAGGCATGCAGTTGTCCAGGCAATTAACATTGTCAGTGATTTCTAAACATCTTTATATTTTATTATCTTTTCTTTTTCTATAGTCTACTAATCAGGTTTTATTTGCTAGCATTTACATAGGAACGTACAAATCTGGTCAATGTTTTTAGTGATCAAAATGTTGGGAAGATGTTTCAGACAATTATCTATTGTGCTACTACCAGAAGATTAAAGAACCATTCTGGACTATTTCAATAGTTCTTTGACTCACTAACAAAAGCTCTCAAGCAGCCAGAGCACAGCAATTTGAAATTTCTATACCTCTTGGTGTGAATTCACATTCTCTAAAGGCATTGCAAATTTTAGTTATTACCACAAATCATTTGAATAAATGTTACTGGATTGCTTGATTCTTTCTAAAACTTTTGTTAATGGCTGCCTAATGAAGTCTGCCATTAAGAATAAAACCAAATACTTACTAATAATTACAACAATCACATTAGATTTATATAAAGTAAAAAATTCAAACATTTTTACAAAATACCACATACAAATGCATACATACAATATATGTTTATCTTTAGGTTGCATATACACAAACCCAAGATGAAGGCTGTGATTAATCTGCCCTTTTCTGTAATTTATACATAGTCAGCTCAATAATCTATGCTTACATTTGTCAATCCTGTCAAGATCCATCAAGACAATTGAGGTACAGCCAGCCAGGTCTGCCTTTGCCAGTTCTGCTTTAGCTATCACATGGCACACAGCTCTCCCTCAGGAGATTAATTCTCGCACTGCTTATATTAGTTGTTAGGTATATAATGAGATCCACAGTTGCCTTGGGCTTCTCAATATGGAGCTGCAGCCAGTCTACCTTAGACTCTTGGCTGCTGATCCTGTCTTCCACTTTGTAGTCCTGAATCTTATCCTATCTTCCTCCTTTTTATTTCTAATTCTTGGATCCTGCTTTTTTAACCCTATAATTTTCTTCTGATGTGTCATATTGACATTGTTCCAATTGTTCTCCCTTCAGCCAGGTCTTGCTTTGTATTCAGCACCTTTTGATCTCCTGAACCTGGCCCTGTGCATCTCCACTGGCATTCTTGCCTTGTGCTAACATAAAGGAGAGAAGCTGTGGTGTTGTTACTTCTGAGCAGTACAGTGTCTGAACCAGTAAATCTAGCTGGATGTACAGTGGTTTTTTTTTCTCAGTATTCAAAACATTCCAATCCAGTTCTACCTTTAAAAAAAAAGAACTGACTGTAATCTGATTTGCAAAACCCACTTTCTAAACCATACAAATTTCCAGTAAATTTAGACCATCAATTAAAACATCAATAAAAAGGAACATTCATATTTCTATTGAACATATTGACAGCTAATGTGGTGTCATCTATTTATCAATTTCACTAATGAATACTCACAAATACAGTCTTACAAAGGAGTTTCTAAAACCTGGTTTCACTATGGAGCTAAGCAATGCTGCAAATAACCATCCTACTGTTAAATTAGGGAAGGAAAACTATGAAAAAGATCGAATCAGCAGTGGGCCTTGGCAGAAAAGAAGGGCAGTTGGTTGTACTGGTTGTACTGACTTGAGCACAAGTAGAACAAGAGGAGAGATTATTCCCCTCTATTCAGTAGTCATTAACCTGCATCTAAGCAGTTTTGAGACCCAAAGTGAAACATTGACATTGATAAACTAGATTAAGTTTATTGGAAGGCCACCAAGCTGGCTGGGGGAGCTGGGCTCATTCTCACTGGAGCAGTGATGGCTATGGGAGTACCTAACAGCAGTTTGTCAGATCACACAGGGAAGAATGTCAAAAAGACAGAGCCAAGCAATTCACAGCAGCTCTGACTGGTACAAGTTTTTACCATATGTACAGTGAAGTAAAGCACAATGCATTTTTACCATATGTACAGTGAAGTAATGGATCAAGCTACACAGAGAAGTTTTGCAGTTTTCATCCTTGAATGCTTTCAAGACCTGACCAGCTAAAGCCCTGAGGAACCTGTATTAATGTCACGCTGACCTTGCTTTGGACTCCTGCTAAGGGTTGGACTAGACAGCTCTTGAGGTCCTCTCCAACCCAAATTACTCTGTCATCCTATGGGTCAGGGTGATCCAGGAGTTGAAACTGCGAGGGTGGAAGTAATACAGAAGTCACCAATGTATCAGTGCTTAGGGACAACTGGAAATCTAGAGGGAAGAAGTCCAGAGGCAAGCCAAATCAACAGACAAAAAATCATTGGCTTCACATATGTTGATATAGTGTAATTTTTTAAAGAACTTTCAGTGCACAATGTTATATAAATACAGGAGAGCACTAGAAAATATCCTGGCATTACTTCAAGAGAACTTACAGGCCCTGTAAATATTTTGTAAAGTAGGAAACACTAAGGCAGCTCTTAAGTATTGGTGTCTTTAAGTGAGCTTAAAATTAGCTTGTCAACAAGTTTGTCTTACTACAAAAAGTAAGTTCCTGCAGTAATTTTCAAACACCAAGTAGCTTTTGCTCTGAGGGTTTTTTTCTTACAATATGACATTTGGAATATCAAGACAACCTCTAATTTCAACTGGACTAATATCTGTTCTGAAATCAAGCTCTTATTGATGCAGAATTAATTCACAAAGATGCTTTCATCTAGTCTAGGGAACCATTTGTAATTATTTAATCTTACTTTAAGTCAGGACAAAATTGAAAAATTTTTGAAAGGAGGCCAAACTGCAAATTTTCTGCTGGAATATATAAAGTTACCACATTATTGCAGTTTGTTCAAAATCACAAAGACATTGTTTAAAATCCCATCTCTTCTTTGAAAAACACAGTGGGTGAAAAACTGTGGTTTAAGATTTAGTAAAAGACAAATAAATCGAGAGAGGAATAATTATAAGCATCACCACCAAAAATTCTTAAAAGGCAAGCTAAGATGTGTTACATATTGGAGTGAAAAGATAGAGCTTATCATGGCCAAGCATGTGTCTCCTAGTATCTCATCAAAAGCTACCTTAAAATCATTACACACAGAGAGAGCTTCTACATCAAATCATAGACAATTAAAACAGGACTCTGGGACGTGACACCACAGCTACACCATGGGCCCCTTAGGTGCAGTGCCTCATCTACTAGATAACCAGACATCATCTTTAAAAGTGAAGGTAACTGCTTCCTATTATTTATCAAGCTAATTTAGATGTTTAGGAGGAGTTTTGACAGCTGGAATAATAAATTTTATTCTGACAGATTAATTGAGGCAAAAGAAAGACCCAGGTACAGTACATGGCTGGGGTGAAACAGCTATAATTGACTATATAAACTGGAAGGAGTAGGAAATCTTATGTGTCCTTCCTATGAACTTCATCTGTTACAAGAGCTGATGCCTTTTATCAAGTTATAAGTGAACCACAGAATGCAGTTCTCTAACCAGAATATTCCCAACAGTTTTTGAAAAAAAAGCCAAGATCTTGAAAAAAATATGAGTCTACATAATATGAAGGTGAATAAATAAGAGCTTCAAAAGAAGAATCCTGCAATCATAATTAAGGTTAGAAGGATATACAACAATCAGTCCCCCTTTTCCAATGTGAAAGGAATTCAGGAAAGTATACATAATGGAAAATAAAACAAAGCTCTTCCAATGATTTCTTTGAAACATTTACTATCCAATTCACCTTTCATACTGCTGATCTCCACCAGAATTTTAACTTCTGTTTAAAACAGGGCAAAGTCAATCACCAAGTTTCACTTTAGAGAAACGGGTCCACAGTCTGCCTATGTGATGGTGGGTAATAAACTCCAATGTACATCTTCTCACACTCCCCAGGATCTTTTGGACTGCCACACATTAACTATTCTGTCTCACACAGAAGAAAATTAATTTAAAATAGACACCAGAAATCCTTTAGCAATCCACAGCACCATGTCAAGACTCCTGAAGATGCATCATCACGTACAGAGTTCACTGTAAAAAGTCTGGGCTGTTCAAGTCAGGGCAGTTGGAAAACACAGGTATCCAGGGACTTCCCAATTTACTGTGCAATTACATTTAACAGTATCTCCAGCACTTTTTCTCCTGGTGAACTTCAGCATGTTTGTAGGACAGCCTGATGAGCCTACACTTGCTCAATGGGTCCAGCTTGTGTGATAACTCTGCTTTTTCTGCTCCTTATTGGTCTTCTAAAATTAGTATGTCCTACTCACATTGGATAGACTGAATCAAAGCATGGTTCCTGTATGTTTCCATTCCTCAAGTGGTTCACATGCCATTTCCACCACCACTGCACTCAAAATCTTTTGCACTTCATATAGTCCCGGCATCCAGTCAACAGCTTATTTTTTAAAGAAAGTAACAAGGCAGAATTTCTGTTTTAAAAAGCCTCTTTTGTCTATGATTGTTCTATGTAATTTGGGCTTCTTTGAGATGTTCCATTGCAAATACAAGCTAGGAAATCAAATAATACGCAGTTTATGCATTTTTTTATACATTAACCTGGATTTTAAACTTCATTTCCATAATTTGTTTTCAGTCCTTTGGTCTCATGAAAACAAATACAAATAAAATGGAAAGATGGCAAGGCAACCATCTTTTGTATCACAGAATTTCTGTTTCATTATGCTTTATTTCAACCCAAAAGCCAGTTAAGTATTTCAGCATACCTGATGGCTTAAGAACAGAAATACAAACTTTCTCCTGAATCCTACCTTCACTATGTAACATTTAATATGCCTTTCACCAAATTTGTCCTGGGACACAGCACCTTCAAAAGAAATCATGCTGAAGAGAACATCTGGATTGACACATGGCCATCTGGTGATGCTTATTCCTGTAAGCAGAAGTGCCTAAGGCCGCAATTGTTCAAGAACAGGATATAAATATATCTTTATACATCTATGATTCCACTTTCCAAGTCCATAATCCATAGATATTAGAGGATAGCCTGCAAAATCAAGCATGATTTGAGGAGATGTCACATAATCTTTTTTTTAAATCTTTTGTTTTCACTGATTATTAGGATACATCTTGAAAAATCCCTGCACAATAAGAAAATATAAGCTCAGCTGATAACATTACTGAAAATTTTCTGCTGATTCATGTCAAGCTAAAGGAAAAACAAATCTGCAAGATATAGATACCACCATTTCCTTATCAATCCATAAACAAGGTAAAAACCTTAGAAATGCTTTGAAAACCTCATTTTCCCTGAAACATATTTTCTCAGCATCTTTCCTCTTGTTTTATTACAACTAGCAAAAAAAGGCTGCAGGGAGATCCTGAGCCAGCAAACTGCTCCTACAGATCTGAAAACCTGCACTCTCCTTTTCTCTCAGTCATTGTCCTTGAGGGAGCAATTAGAAAACATTTACTACTTATGTCTGCCATATCTCATTCTAAATACTATGATTTACCTTTTCTTGCTTGTAAGGTTAATCTGAGTTCACTTTTACTGAAAACATGCAACATCTATTAATATTATTTACAATTTCATTTTCACCACAGAAACCACTTAAACACTAAGGCAATAATATGTACCATTTGCAAAAAAAAAAAAAAACTATTAAAAAATATGAATTGAAACCACATGAGGAATTTAGTTCATTTTGCAAGACAGGTACTTAGATAGGAACTATTCTGAGATCAAAGCTTCTGTAAACATTTTTGAAAATCTTTAATGGCTGTGAATTCTTATAATAACTTCAGATCTTGAAGTTATTTTCATTTTACAAATGTTTCCTCAGCATAGCATTAGCACAATATTTCCCAAATTTATGTGACTAGAAACAAACTAAGATGAGGAAAAGGAAACATTTTAAACTGTCTCCTAAATATCATCCAATCTGCTTCTTTACATCTTGAAAGTGAGAGTCAATCTGTTGGCCAGAAGTGAATTTATATTATTGTCCTTTACTTACAGAACATCATGTCACAGTGTTTTGAATTTTTTTAATAGAAAATCATATGCTAATTAAAGTTCAGATAGTGTTAATTAGCTATTAGTTTTGAATTAAACTGCAGAACTATGCAAATCGCCAGGATTGTTTTTTTACATGATGGTATATATCACTCAAGAGAGAGCAGAAACAGAATTATGCATCCTGGTTCTCTGAAATTTATGTATCTAAGATGCCCTATATGATGCAACAAATATCCTTCAAGGATTTTAAACAGTTCCAGGAAAAAAGATATATCAGAATAATGTTACTGTGATAGAACAAGCAGAACCTCGGACAAAATTGTGGTTTTTTTGCTGTTATTCACTGACTCCAGACTGTCAGTGAAATCTCTGGTAAAGCAATGATTTCCACCAGCAGAAGGAGGATAATACTCCTGATAAATTATTAAAGAAAATATTCTGCTTCCTAGCACAAAGCAACGCTAATTATTGTAAGCAAAGCCTTTAGTTTCCAGAAACGTCAGTAAAAAATACCATAGGTTAGAAAGGACACAGAGGTAATTTCATGTCTTAGTAACATTCTCACCATGAGTGTTGCTGAAGGCATTGAGGCTTTACAAAAAGCTCCCTGTGCTGAGACTCCAAGGACCCTACTTTGATTAGTTCCATTGTGAAGAACCACCTTTTTCAGAGTTATGGCTGTGAGCTACATCTCCCTAGATCCTTCATATGAACTACTTGCAGTACAGATGCTTGAAGCCACAGTTATATTCCTGAAAAATAACTGTAAGAGTTTGGGTAGTTAAGGTACTTAATAAAATAAGAATCAAAAATCCACAGAGAAATCTGATGGACGCACAAATCATTCTTTCCTGTGTAACACCTGGCAAAAATTCCTCAAGATCACAAATGTATTGTTTGGAAAAAAGTTGATAAGCTGGTTGAATTTTCATTGACAATTTTGGGGTTGCTATCAAAGAAAATCAACCTATTTAATAATGAGGAGCACTCCCAAATGTGAAGAAAACATCCACACCACTAAAATATTATTATAGCCAGAGTTACAAATGATAACAGTAAATAGTGGGCAAATCCTCCCTCTAAGGTGAGTTCAGTTAAACCACAGGGAGAGCTGTCCCAGGAGCACCTCCCGGACCTGGGCAGGGCAGGAGGGCTGTGAGGTGAGGGGGCAGCCAGCATTCCTGCCCCCAAATCTGACAGTGCTCTGTCCCTTCTGAGCCACTCTCTGTGAAGCAGACAAAGGTCCTGCTTCTTCAGCTTGGAGAAGAGAAGGCTCCAGGGACATCTTAGAGAAGCCTTCAGTAAAAAAAAAAAGCTGGAAAAGGATTTTTCTACAAGAGCCAGTAGTGATAGAAAAGGGGTAATGGCTTTACACTGAAAGAATAGATAAGATATTGATATTAAGAAGAAATTCTTTACTGTGAGGGTGGTGAGGCCCTGGAACAGGTTGCCCAGAGAAATTGTGGATGCCCCATCCATGGAAGTGACCAAGACATGGCTGGATGGAGCTTCGAGCAGCCCGGTCTAGTGGAGGGTGTCCCTGCCCATAGCAGGGGGATAGGAAGCAGATGATCTCAAGGTCCCTTCAAATTCAGGCCCTTCTATGATTCTGTGGTTCATTTTGAATCCTACACATTAAAGCAAGCTCCTGCAAGCCCTGCACTGAGATTTCAGGTCTGTCCTTTCTAAGTAAGTGTATGCCACACTTTCCCCAACTTTTCAAGGTTGCTAAGCTAGCAAATTGATCTAGCAAATCTGTTTCCATCATGGAGCCACTGCTCTAGACTTATATTTCGATTGTGAATAATTACTTTTTTTGTACATATTTGAATGGCAGAATTAAGTAGCACAAACTGGCATTATACATGTTATTACAGAGCATTATTCTCATTTCTTAGAGTTCCCTGATTGTTGGTCCAATTAAATTAACTTCATATATTCTCTATTTTTGAATGTCACACCTTGGCACCCAGATATTTAGTACATATTTCCCAGTTAATTTTTGTCTTTTCTTTTTTTTTTCTGTAGATTTCCTCACTTATTATCAGCATAACATCAGTTTCAGAGCAACTTAAATAATTAATTCAAGCATCATCACAGTATTTTGCACACTAATTGCCACAGTTCAATAGGATCTTGGAACTTTACAGCTTAAATTCAGATAAAAACTGTACTCAGAAATAATTGAGTTTACTATGAAAAGACAGCCACTCTGAATCAAAAGACTAACAGTTCAGCCATCACTTGTCCATACAAAACCATTCAGAAAGGAAAATGTATTCTATTGTAAAAAGGATAAAAGGATTTAAGACAAATCGCAGTGATTGCTCTGGATGGAAGTTGATCAAAACATCACCCAGGTGAGTTTAAAATGTGATTATTAATGGAATGGTTACAATGCTCAATTGAACCTGGCTCTTACAGAGAGCTTTTAATATAAATTTTGCTGTATATTTGATATATATGTGCTTACTAAAAATTTTTTTTTTTTAAATACTTGCTTTTTGCAAAAGACTATTTAACTTGTTGCTATAAAACACAAGACTGTGTTGCACTTAGAATTTGTGCTTTTTTAATGGGAACCCAATTCTCTGCTATTGAAAACCCCTTTTTTCCTACTAGCAAACTATAACTTATGAAAATTCAGAGCCAAAATAGACTGATGGTTTGGGGTTTTTTTAACTTTTGGGGTAATTTTTTTCTCTTTGAGATTCATTGTAAAATTATAAGGCATTTTAATAATATTCTATAATGTATTTAACCTCTTCTTTCTAAACATGATTAACAATAGAAGCTTACACAAAATCTAAGAAAATGTGTGGCAACAGAAAGTACCCATCGACAGCTAAAGAGAGCCAGCATACGTCTCCTTTCAGATGTTTAAATTTCAGCCCAAATCATCATAAGTGAATACAGTATTATTGTTAACCACAGTATTACATTTAAAAATACCCTAAATTTCTGATAGAGACATGGATACTCAATATTAAAAAAAAAAAATTACAAAGTAATCAAAACCAATATAAATTAAAAGAGTGCTTGAATTTAATGAAAAAGAAAAATAACAGCAAAAGAAATCTTTTCTAACAGTTTCCACATCTTTTACTAAAGAAGAAAATACTAGAAATCACAGCAACCCACATCTATATTCAAAGTCACTAAATTAATTCTAACACAGCAGCAAAATGCAGTTTGATAAAAACAGAAATTAAAGAAGAGGTATTTTCTACATTATCATGTATATAGAATTCTAGAATTCTGATTATAATTGAGCTTTAAATCCTGCACCAGGAACCAGAACCTCCATTTCAGCAGTTCATTAAATATTTTTTTGTATTAAAAATACAATGAAATATTTGATTGAAAATATAAATGCTACCAGCACTATGGTCCAGAGAGATTCTCTTCCACTGACCAGTAAAATTTCTATCAAATCACACACATATTGAGGGATTAGACGGCCTGAGCGCTCACAGGTTGTTGGCAGTGACAGGACCTGTCCTTCCAGACCAGCTGGTTGAGCTACCAAGTTTCTGGCCCAAAGTACAATACTCATTAGTCCATAGGAAAGCACNCATAGCTCCATTTGAATTATTTTGTTTCTCCAAGTTTTATCCAGATATTTAAAATTTTATAAATTAAACTGGTATGTTAAAAAGAAGTATATGCAAAACAATTTATGAACAGTTTTGAGGGCAC
>VZUA01033060.1:48887-68301 GCA_013401035.1 Horornis vulcanius | reverse complement strand
AAAAAAAAAAAAAAAAAAAAGTCGCCAGCTCGTCTTGTCTGTGTCCCTCTAGAACGTTGTCCCGCAGACTGCTGTTCACATTGGTGCTCAGAGAGGACATCCCTCCTCTTCCCACTTTAACTAGCCTCCCCTTTCGGTTCGTGGGCACTTTTCATTTCAGGTACAGAAAAACTTTTCCCTTCAGAGTAGCCTCGGTTCTTGGAACCTGTCTCAGCCCGTCTGCATTTTGCTGTTTTTAACGACTTTCTGGTGATCCATGCCACGTTTTGCACAAAAAAAAAAAAAAAAAAAAAAAANAAAAAAAAAAAAAAAGAAAAAAGAGGGTACAAATGCTCTGTGCTGACCAAATCCACTTAGAGTGATTAATAATCATAACGACGTGCCTTTTTGTTTTGGTAGTGAAGCTTAAGTGCATAGAGAAAAAAAAAAAAAAGAAAAAGAAAAGCACTGCACTGCCTTAAAAGAATCTAGATCATCATCATACTGAGGAAAGTGAAATACCAGAAGCAGAAAATAACTTTCACCGTTCACATAACCAAACCCCAGTCCCTAGTCATTTCATTTAGCTCAGTTCCCTCCCCCACCACTTGATGCCCTATATACTTGCTGTCTGTTTCTGAAAAGCACATAGCTCTTGCTTAAATAGATAATTCAGCCATCTTGGTAACTTTATCCTAGAGTTTCTAATTGCATTTTCCCCTTATTTATTTTTAGTTTAGCAAGTTGTAGCTTTGGGGCTTGCTCCGTCTTGCATGGGATAGTCCTAGGATGCCAGCCAAGGTATCTGAACCCCACGCTCCGTGCAGCTGCCTCCCTTTCTTCCTTTAGTCTTAAATGACAACATCAGGTACAGGACATCCTGGCAGTCAGAGCCATTTTATTATTGTAATTATGGCACCATCCTTAATAGCCACGATACTCCACCCTTACTACCCTTGGGGAAGAAATACTTTCTTTTTAAAAAAAAAACCCGCTTATTTGGAGCCAAGTGGCTATGAGCAGAGTGGTTCAGTATAATTCAGAGCTGTAGCAAGAACACAGAAGTCAGACTTGTTTTCCACGTTGATGTACTGTATTATTTACTGGTGGTTTTGGTAGAAGTCAGCACTTCCTTTTGAGACCTATTAGCTGATACCCAGGGCAGAGGAGCACCTATGGGCAAAGGCTGGGAAGATCTATTGCAGTGCCTTGGCTCGGGGAGTTGACCCTGTAGCAGAGTCTCTGAGAATTGCAAAGTGCATCCATCCTGAGCACGTCTGTCCTCTCTCCTTGCTTCAGCAAATTACAAAGAACCAATAGTCCAAAATGCAGCTGCATACTTCCCAGAAAATTAAAATATCTGTGGTGTGTGACTTGGATGGTACTGACAAAAGAGGATAGCTATTTTTAAAATGTCGTCAGGGGCCAGATTTGGTCTGAAGTATCGATAGAGGCTTTGGAGGAGCAAAGGAGATTGCAGGTATCTACCAACAGAGTGCATCAGACGTTTGGGATCCGAGGGCCAGCCAGCAGCAGATCCAGCACTACTGTGCGAGGGCTGTCCCAACATCAGAGTAAGTAGGTTAACTGTTTTTCCACTGCTCTCTAGTTATGCTGGATGGAGCGAACCTTTCCAAAAAAGACAGTAAGGGAGAAATCACTCCACCATATTTTAAAGGAAGAAATTGAAAGTGCAGCTCTGGCGGCCGCAGGCGCTTTCTCCTAGGCATTTCAGAGTGGATTTTTTTAACTCTACAGTATCTGCTGTGTTGGAGAGAGGCAGGAGGGAGAAGGGGATCAGTGTGAATGTACTGGAGGTCAAAAGCTGCTGGAAGGCAGGCATGGGAAAGATCAGTGGTTCAGTTTTTACCACAAGTTGCTAGCGTTCAGTAACTGACTACAACCCAAGTATTACAAATATGCTCTAATTATACTCATAGTCAGCAATATATCACTACAGATCGCTGATAGGTCTTGGTGGGGCATTTTGTAAAGTTCAGACTAAATATTTTTAGCAATGAGGAGATTTAAAAGGAAAACTATAAGAGATATTGTATATACCCTAAGGCATATTTTGTCTTAAATATTATCCTTGGCCAACTGTACTGTATAAATACAGTAAATATGAATAGAACTGGCAAGATGCCAATCTCCTGGGATGAATTTTAGTCAAGAAGGTATTTATGGGATATAAATAATACTGTGTCAACATTTAAAGAAGGGATCTGATTAGTTTTGAAATTATTCATATTAATCTTTTCACATGCTGTTAATTTAAGGCTCAAACTAAAGTTGTGCTAAGGTTTACTGATAGTTTGCACTGAGGAAGCAAGGGGGCATCTGGCTTGAGAGTCCACTTGAGGTTAAGGACACATCGGGATATAGGTGGAAACTCAGCGAGCCAGGGACTGCCTGACCCAAAAGCAACAGATGCAAAAGAAGTGTCAGAAAAAAATACCAGAAAGATGTTTTGGAAAAAGCAGAAAGCTTTTGTCTGTCAAGCATGCCTTGTGCTCAGGACAGTATGCATCTGTATGAGTCTGAATCTCTCCGAAGCCCACATGTCAGTCAGAATTTGAGGTTTTTCAGAGCAGCTTAAAGAGGAAGCTTGGATGTGGAACATCAGGGAGTTCTTGGGAATTTTATGCCTAGGCAGTTACCTGAGTGAATGCTTAAGATTGGTTACTGTGAATCCTGGATCACATTAGAAGCTTATTACTTACCCCTTCTTCTGAATATCTAGGGCCTGATAATTAAGCTATGTGATGACTGCCATTGCACTGAGAGTAAACAGAAATTTAAAGCCAACACAATTAAGGACTGTGAATTGTAATGCTAATAAATAACAGGCATACTTGAGAAAAACAGGCAACACGTGTATCTGGAGGCAAAGGGCGGTTCTGTCATCTTCATTCAAAGCAATTTTTACCACAGCCAGTGAACTGGTTTGTAGTGAGAGCTTGAGGCCAATGCAGGTAAATTTTTAAGTTGTCTGCATTCTTGAAGATAGGTTTATAAGTACTCATTAGCCTAAGAAAGCACAGTTCTCCTTGGTCTGGGCCTGGTTTTTCATGAGTTTAAGCTACCTGAGAGTGAAGGAGCCTTCGTGGGTTCCATTCTGCACTGGTGGTTAGGATTAGTCTTCTCAGGAGCTGTCCCATGAATATTGCTTTACACAGGCCATCGTTCTGCTGAATATTTGCCCCATGAAAAACAACATTATAAGCTGGCAGAGCACAATGACATGCTTCTACTTTATCAACAAGCACTCAATTTACCAGCAATTACACATCTGTGCGTTCCTTGTCTTCAGGGTACCGGAACTGCTCCTGCAGACAGCTCCCAGCACTGACTGCATCATTACCACAATGTTAACTGCTCACCTGTGTTTGCATTCAGCACAACACAGAGTCTAATCTGTCAGGTTTTCCCGTGTTATTAATGATACGGAAACAGACTCAGGAGGAACAACTTATTTTAAAACTTTCCAGCTATGCTGAACCTATGGTTGTGCTCTGGAGCACTTCTTGTAGGAGGAGGAGGTGTTTGCCAGGCGTACTCTCTGCATTACAGAGAGCACCTGAAGCAACGTGAAGGCTTTCCCAAGGAGAGTCATGGGGAGAACAGTTCCTCATTCCTTAAGGAATGACACTTATTGCAATCTTCGTAGGTGGAAAACCCCAGGAAATTACAAATGGCTTTAGAAAGGCACAGGGTAATTTTCTAGACAGTAGTCCTCTACATACTGAGAGGGATAATAAAATAACATGCTCTGGTGCACTAATGAAGGGCAGCACCACATGTGCTTCCTGCCTGGCTTCTGAATCACCAGCCACTTTTACTGTAAGCAGGGTGCCAAGCTGGGAAGCAGCAGGGAAGGTCCAAGAGCCAGTCTGGAATGACACATAGTCCTTGAGTTTCTTCCAAAGGATGAAGCCTAGGCTTCAGAAAAGCTAAATACCCCCGCTTTAACGCTGTGTGGTCAGATGAGCTACAAGACAGGGCTATATTCTCAAGTCCTTTCCAGAACCCTCCAGGAATTTCTCTCTTGTGTAGGTTTTGAAGAGGTACTTTTCACTGTAGTTTGGTGAGTGAGAAGGTTTGACAGAATCATGGAATCATTTAGGTTGGAAAAGACTTTCAGTGTCATCTGAGTACAAGTGTTAACCTGTCACTGTGAAGTTCACCACTAAGGCTTGTCCCTATGTGCCACATCTATACTTTTAAGTACCTCCAGGGATGGTGACTCAACCACTTCCCTGGGCAGCATGTTCCTGTGCTTAAGAGCCCTTTTGGTGAACATACAGTGGTGCCCCTGCTGCTCCCCACCCTCCAGCCATTGACAGTGTGAATGTTTTATAGTCCTAGAGACCTTTCTGGAAATGTGCCCTTGTCTTCTGCTCCTGGCTGGAGATGTGCAGGCAGTGCCCAGAACTTGTGCTGCCCTTGCTGGCTCTACTTGCAGGACTAGTGTGCGTAGGTGACTGAGTGAGGAAAGCAGAGCCTCCTCTTCATTACATACTGGTTTCAGTATCCTTGCTGCTCTTTGGTACCCTGCATGAGAGCTGTAGTGGCTGTGTTATTTTGAAGTTACTGCTTCCAGCATTTTGCTGTCAGCTTGAGATTCCTGTCTGCCTCAGAGCTGAGCAAAGGGATGAGTGAGAGAACTGCCTGTCATTCCCAGTGAGCTTCTTCAGCACAGCCCTGAAACACGCACGGAGCTTCACACACATGAACAGATTCATTAGCATTAGGGCTCTGTGTATGCCTAATTAGCTTCCTGAGTTGGGCCCCAGTTTATGGTGCATTTGCAGGGGTGAAAGAAGCCAGACAGTTCAAATCCCTCTCACTGTGTTGAAATCTGTCATTTGGGCATGGGAGTCCAGTGAGAAGGAAATGCTTTACAGCATGTTTTAGAGGGGAAAGAAGAAACTCTTCAGTGATCCCGAAGAAGGCTGACCCTGTTGGGCAGCTGGCTTCCTTTGCCTTTGCACTGATGTGCTAGACTGCTCCTGTATTACAGATAAAGAGAGGAACCCCAGGGTATGGTGACAAAACGAGTCATGAGTGAAGACACACGATGTTTTTGTTCCTGTTGTGAAACCACATGCAGCATGTTTTCAAGCAGGCAGTTTTTAGCTTGAGGATGATACGCTCCCCAGGTATTGTTTAATGTAATAATGTGTTACGGATGTTTCTGCTGGTTTGTTTAGATTAAAAGGATTGGTTTGGATTGTTTAGGGAAAGCTTGCACCCTGCCTTCCACCACAGGCTGTTGCTTGCTTCCCCTTCAGTCCGTGCTGTGGATAGTTGGTGCCTAGCTCCAGCATCACTGTCAGTTGGCTTCCTGTAGTAGTCAGTCTGAAGCAGCAATGTTTCTTCTTAAAACATCTCCCCCGTGCTTGTCCTTGCTGTCTGTGCTGTGTTAAGTGATTGCAGCTGGGCACCCGACGGTACAAGACATACAGCTGCAAGGTACAGAGGAGAAACTCAAAAGATTTGTCTGCAACAAGACAGTAAAATGTTGGGAAAAAACCCAAAAACCCTAGTGTCAAGTGTTGTGTTTTATCTCCTTCCAGTGTGACCAGTTGTATTTGGATTTATGAATTACTCATGAGGCTGTTCACCGCTGTGGTTCTCTTAGCTCGAGTGGCACAGGACTGGCTTTGCAGAAACCAAGTGCTATACCTGGCTTTGTTAGACCTGTCTGGTCTTCATAGATTTTACATGTGTTTGTTGCCCTGCAGGTTGGTCCACAGTCGAAGAGTTGCTTCTTTGGGTAAAATAGCATTCTTTAAAACAGCCAGGTTTTCCAAAGGGAACATGGCAGTTCATGCCACTGGGAAAGTTTCTGGCTCCTTGTGTTGGAGGTTTTGTTGGATGAGTTAAGGTAGCTGTGCAGGGAGACTGCTTGCTCACTCTGATGAGACAGGCTCTGCTGAAATACATCTTGTGTTGTTGTTTGGGCACTTTGACATCCATGATTGGTTTCCAGGAGATGCTGGACCTCACAGGCACCCCTGCAGCAGATTTGTGGCAAAGAGTGTAGGGAAGATCTTCAGAACATCTCTCCCTTGTTCAGGTTTTAATTTGGACAGTGAGTGAGAAGTGCTTCTCATTTCAGGTGTGGTGCTCACTGACATATTCAGGCTCTTCGTTGTAGAGCTGAGCTTTTCCCCTCTGAATCGCCCTTATGGAGGGAGCCTCTTTTTGTTGTTATGTAATACTTAGCACACTGCTTACTTCAGGTTATTAAAAACAACTGTATAAATTACAAAACATAAGTTGACCTTATAGCTGNACAATGCGTTGTATTTCAGCTTCCACGGGGTGGTCTTGATTCGAGTCTCACCACGTTTGTAAAGATGTGCTGTTTTCTGCCAGTCTTGGATTTGTCCCTCTGCTGTAGCTTTCTTGCACCAAAACGTTCCTGTTCTTCTCTCTCTTTGCATGCGGTTTTATTTTGCTTTTCTTGCTTGAATGTTGCTTTTCAAATAAGCATGGTAAGTTGCATGAAACTAGACTACTGTATTGGACTTCAGCAAAAGCTGTGGCATAGTTGTAGGCAAACTGAGGAGGGGCGGGGAAGGAAAATGTTGTGATACTGACCTTTCACTTTGCTTGTTTGGCTCCTTCCCATCGTATCTAACCCACACTGCGCTGACAAATACCGCATCTGTCTTGACAGGCAAGGTCACAAATAACCATTCATTCATAACTTGGAGCTGCTGTAAGACTCCTTATGGATTGCTTAATCTGACAGTTGTGCATTTGAGCAGAGACTTTGAAGCAAAGGCTTTGTAGGATGACTGTGAGTGCAGTCTGACTTGGTGAAAGCTGGGAGGGAGGTCTCGTGTGAAAGAGGATACTGTCCTTGAGGGTGCGTTGCGTGTGTGCATGCGTGCGCACACGCGCGTGCATACATTTTAGAGTATTAAAACGTCTGTTGTTGCCAAGGCCCGAATTGGAATGTACTGGGAAAGATAATTTAATTTTTAGCTTCTGGATTCATTTCAGTGATGGTAATTTCAACACTTCCTGGGGAGAGTCTATCGGTGGTTATGTGCATCAAATGCGGCAGTAAATCTGTCATTCTTTACATTTCAGTTTTTTAGGCTTACAACTTCGTTATTTTTCCCTGTTTGGCTGGTGTTAGTATCCAATGTTTTCCCTGGCTTCATCTCTTTTAAACCCCTGCTTTGAATTTTAAAAGGCAAGCTAAGCCTGTTGAAGTTCTTTCTCTTACTTGTTTTTGTTTACTTTATAGCATTTGCAATTCAGCAGCCAGCTCAGCTGAAATAGTGATGGTAATATATCTTTACCATAGTGATGATTGAAAGATAGGAATCAGAACATGTTGGTTTTCATTCCTTGGGGTGGAAAAAAAAAGCAATCCAAAAAATCCCCCAACCCCGTGGGTGAACTTTGTATTCACAAGGCTGAAAAATTAATAGGTGTTAGCAGCAGTGACTCTGTTGAAGCAGTCAGAGAGCACCTCACAATCACATATTTGATGAAGCCTTCTGCCCCATAATACTTAATTAACCCTGAGCCCATAGCTGTGTTTACAGCTGATCTCTAGTACCCCAAGTTGAGAGAGCGGTCCTTGCTTATTTGAGTGGGCATTGTCCAGCATGTATAAAATTACTTCTTTTGGGCTTTGGGCAAACAGCCACAAAGATCTCTAGGACTGCCAAGATGTACGCTTGGAAGAACACCTGCAAAACTTTACATCTTCCAAACAGCGTGTAAAAACAATGCTGCAAATTTACCCTCTTCTGATGCAGCAGTGGGTTGAAGCAATGGCACAAGTGGCCATCAGGGCCTGGTGTTCACCAGAGCTTGGGACAAGCTGCTGCTCCGTGTCCCATCTCTGCTTGGTCTCACAGGTGGCCCAGACTAGCAAAGCTGAGAGACATCTCTGCTCTCCCTGACTACAGAGGGGCAGCTCTGCCCTTAGCATCACAGTTCCTGGCCCTTGTGCTTTGAGGCTTTGGTGCAGGGATTGATCCAGCTAACTGAAGAATAGTTAAACACAGCACTTAAGAAGTGCCTAGTAAGCAAGATTTATGGATGCCAAGGTTCAGGTCCTTGAACCGGCGGTTCTTTTCTGCCTTAAAATGCCTGCAGGGGATATAAGGGATATTTGCCTTCAGGGAAGGATAAATGATATATTGTATTCTCCAACACGATAGGACATTGTAAACAGTGTGGAGGTGTGTTGGATCTATGCAGATCACTGATGTTCTCATTCTCGCCCAATCTCCGAGAGATCCAACCCAGTTTTCTTGGCTGTTGCAGTTGGCTCTGGGCCTCCCTGGCAGAGCAAGGGCTTGTATGTCTTGTGCCAATCACTGCTTTATGCTCAGATTTTTCTTGATGCACGCTTTGGAAGTGAAGTAGCCACATTTCAACACTGAGGTTTGCTGAAAGATGTCTGTACGTTTCCCTTGTTGTGCTCGTTGCGTGTTTATCCAGCCTACGATGGCAGGCTGTTGCAGCAGACACACATCTCCAGGTCTGAGGGGGGAACAAGTTCCAGCTTTCTTGAAAATCAATCTGCTGTTCTGATCTGGTGGTGTGATAGGAACTGAGAGGCTCCCTGCCAGGATACACAGTTTGCAAAGCAAGGGAGAGCTAAGTGAGAAGCTTTGGCCCGGTTTGGATGGACTCGGAACAGATTGCTGGGGACCTGACCTTTCTCTTCCTCTTTGAATCTGGATTCCCCCTTTCCAGCTTGCATTTCTCCCTGATGCTAGGAGCCATGTATTTGGAAGTTTCACATTCCCCTTGCTAATCAGGGAAAGAAAGAGCCCCAAAACAATCTAGAAAAAGAGGTCTTTATGAAGATGGCCATAGTCTGAATTACAACAATATCATATGTCTGAAGGAACTTGCCTTCTTCCATGCTGCAGTCCCACTATTTACCACACTTTATTGGGAAATCTAATTTTCTCTGTCTGGAAGCGTATTTGTTGAGGTAGAATCTGGAAAGGAATGTGCCTCATGCACCCTTGCCACCACTGGGGCAGCTGTACATGTGATACAGTCAAACCTTTCCATTTCTCTGCCTTTTGAGAGTATGTTCCCCAGATAAAGTGTCCTGGTCCAAAGCCTGCTGAAAATGCTGGAAGTCTTTGTTCAGGTATTAAGTATCATTCCCTTATTTCAGGGAGTGGCCACATCTCCAGTATATATTGGGGTGTATTACTGTAATGTGGTGCTTTCCCCTTTATTGAGTTTCCACTGGAGATACTCTTCTGAGTAAGGCCCTGAAAAACAAAGACCACGTTTGAAAACAAACACCTTAGTTAGCTTTATTGATGGATTCATTTGTTGGCAGATGTCATCTGAGATCAGCATATGGTGGCAATATGGCAAGAACTGCATAATGCAGAGAAGGAGGAATGAGTTAAAGCCCTGTACTTCTTAGGTATTCCACATCTTCCCCGGTCTAAAATAAATGACCATCTGACTGCAAAGGTCTTGGCAAATAAACATGCCATAATATATCTTTATCATCCTCCCTACAGTGAGTTTTTGTCTAGAAGTTCATCACTCCACATCCAGAGGCTTCTTAGAAACACGTGCAAAATCAGACCTCAGCGCCCGGAGCAGGGAAGAATCTAAAGGCTTTGACTAAGAATGTGGCAAATCTCTGTGCAGTGGACTGTAAAGAGGGGTCAGAGCTAAGCCAACAAGGTGTTTTTATGCTATCAATAAAATCTTAAAAGTCAGTTCTGCATAGAGCTGGAGCCAGGAGGACCATTTCTGAAAGTCAGTTTGCTACATGATATATGCTGAGTTTACAAGCTGGAAAGCCAAGAAGTTTGGGAACAGGAGCTGTGCTTATAGCATGAAGGTGCATGTGGTTTTACATAAAGCCTCTCTGACTTGATGTGTCTCTAAGCTCACAAAATAATGAGTTGAGATACATTTTTTTGCATGGATGAAGAGCTGGAGCAATTTAATTTGAGTCAGTAAAGTCACTCCAGATTTTTTCCTGTGATGTTGAAACTGGATTCTGTGCAGCAATCGTTAAGGCAAGCAGAACAGTCATTGTGGCCAGGGCTTTTAGCAGCACCTTAAGGAGTGGTTTCTTTTCAGCCTTTAAGGACCCCAACCTTTTGTTCAGGTGAGAACTGAGGCAGTTAAATCTGCTTTGCTGGTAAGAAATGTCCTGAATGCTGAATATTTATTGAAATGTCCTGTCCTGAATATCATATTTATACTACTTTATACTTTTCAAAGCCTGAAAGGATTCAACATCCACCACAGATTGTTGGGGTTCTGTGTGTTTGCTTTTTTTATGAAAAAGCAAGGCAAAAAGCTTGGTTTGTATTCTACCTATGTGATACTTCTTGTGTCCTGGTGGGATGAGATTTCATTTGATTCAGGATGTGAAACCAAATGATTTGGTTCTTGTTTAATATAAGGCACTATTTTAGTGTCACAGGATATAAAGTGCCAGACCTGCAGGCAGCTTTTGATTGAGCCTGTATGTTGCCTGGCAGCTGAAGGAGACACTCACCTCAGCAAGGATGAGATGTTCTTCTCAGGTGTTTCCAGGTCTGTTCACACTCACAGCTAATCAGCAGTTGGTATCATACTTTAGAAAGTCTGAGCTCTAGGCAGCTTTGAGTTATGACAGAATGGTCAGGTTAAAAAAAGCTGGAAGCCCTCCTTATGGTCCTCTGATCTCTCTACCTGTATATTCCAGGCCACTCAGTTTTGAATTAATTTGTTTTTGAAGAGGAGTTCACAGCACACTTGGTAGTTATTCCAGTGATTAATTACAGGGACTCAAAATGGTTATCATCGTGGTTTAAGTTGTTTAGCTTCAGGTTCTAGCATTTGAATCTGGTTTAAACCTTCACTTGCTATTTTGAAGAACCCATTGTCAGATCTATGGGCTTTCTGTAGGTATCCACAGGAAATGGAAGTTTTGGAGAGGGGAGCAGAACCTGGCTAAGAGTAAGCTGGCGTGGCTGCTGGAAGACCCTGCAATAAGCAGCCTGGAGCTTGGCATGGGCTGTTTTGTCCAATTTCAAGTCTCTTTCAGATCTGTGGACTGTGATCAAGCCACATCTCTTTAAAGTTAAGTGTGTTGTAATCCATGGGACACTTTCTAGCCTTTTCAGTTATTCTCATGGTTCCCCTCTGAAACTCCTCTGCTTTGTTCATGTTCTGCTGAGACTGTGGACAACAGGATAGGACACCGTATTTCAGGAGTGGCTGTGCCATTATCAAGTTACATGCATGTTGCAAACTCCTTTAATTCAGTACTACACAGTTCATGCAGTTAACTTTGGCAGTAACTTTGCTAGGAACTCTGTAATGAAAAGTTAAAATTCATGCTTGGGTAATTATCCACCAGGGTCTCTCCCAAGTTCTTTTCAGAGGTGCTGACCGTCAGAAGGAGTCTCCTACTTTGTAAGTGTGGTCCAGTTTCTCTGTCCTACAGCTGTATTTCCATACTGGAAAACATGTGCATCTTGATAATTCAGAATGCAAGTCACTCTATTTTTGGTGCATCTTCTTCGTTATTTAACAGATCCATATCATTGTTGAATCTGTAGTTGCTTAGTAATGGTTTGGTTTCCTTCCAGATGATGGATAAAAATATTAGATAGTAGAGTACAGTAAAATGGGACCTTTGTAGATGCTTTCCTCTCAATAATGGTTTGCTGTCTGCCATTGTATTTTAAGTCTCATAAAGACTCAGGGCTTTGATTCTTTTACTGCCTGACCCCATTTGTGTCCTGTTGTTTCTGTTTCCTAATGAAGCCATTATTTAGCACCATCTTAAATGTCTTAAATGTCTTGCAGCTACTCAAGTACATTATATTAAAACAGTTGTCTTACCTACCCATGTCACTCACTAAGGTACAGACCAGTGGGCTCTCTTTTCCTGGAGCTGTTGTGGATTATTCTCCCTTTGTTCCTCCGAGCTCATTCTCATTCCCACACTTCACATGCTTTTTCTGGGATCACTGTAAGGTGTGTAGGTGCAATATCATGGATTGCCTGTTTAGGATTGTGTATGAACAGTTACGTTCTGCCTCATATCTTCAATGTACTTTTCAGTGTTTGGAATTTATTTAAGACTAGTTTTAATAATTTACATTCTTCCCTGGACAGCTCTTTAAAAAGTCCTTATGCAAGTTATCCAGTCTTACTTGTTTTACAGTGTTGTTTTGAGACCTTCTGAGTTGCTGCTGGAATAATAAAAAAATCTGTTCATCTTATACTTGCCTGGCCTTTTTATCTACAGAAGTGTATTTCATATTTCTGTGCTACTACTTCAACAGTTTTTATGCAATGGAGGAATGTTAAGCTTCCTTAGTACTTAAGTAAATTTCATCTCTAAGTTTCTTGGCCATGGAGCTGGTCTGCCCATTTTTTTTCCTCGTCTGTTATCTGCAGTTCTTATTTTCTGATGTTATAGTAGTTCTCAGCAGCTATTAGTTTTAGGGTTTTTTGGTAATATGTAGTTGCATTTTTTAAATTTATCTTCGTAGAGTGACATTCTTATGGTTTCATTGTGGTTCACAGTTTTTTAACCTGAGTGGTCTTATTTGTTGATTGTGTATCACTTCTACTTGTCCAGCAAGCTAAGTGTCAGTCCATTATCCTGTCCGGTTTCCTCTGTTAACACTTCTGTCCAGTTGATTCAGTTCATCATTGTAACATCTTTGTATGACTGTCCTCTTAATAATACTAAACCCATGTGTTCAGTTCTTTGTGACTTCCTGATTTTTTGCAGAACTCAAGGTGGTGTCTTCCACCTGAGCTTTGCATCTTGCCTGTCAAGCGCCTCGTTTCCATCTTAAAAATACATCAGTACTTACGTCTGGCTCTTTGAAGCTGCTTAGTTGTTGAAGTGCCAGCAACCTAAAATCAGGGTTCTGTGGAGACCAGCTCATCAGAGAGTCACCATATTTCCTCAGGAACCAGGTGTCAAGACGTGTCCTGGCAGAGTTTGGTGGCCGTCGTGCTGGTGAAAGCGGTGCCACCCACCGCTCCAGACGGCAGAGTGGGTGGTGATGGGTTATCTGGGGCTCGTACCATTGGCAGCTCTTCCCTCTGAGAAGCAAGGGGCCAGACACTCCAGCTGTGAGGTTAGTTCTTTCGCCAGAAACCATAATTT
Source organism: Horornis vulcanius (assembly GCA_013401035.1). Classification (NCBI taxonomy): domain Eukaryota; kingdom Metazoa; phylum Chordata; class Aves; order Passeriformes; family Scotocercidae; genus Horornis; species Horornis vulcanius. The sequence goes on along the minus strand of VZUA01033060.1, from coordinate 55,172 downwards.
TGGAAGGCAAATAATATTTTTGGGTTTCTTTTCCATGTTCAATAGCACAAGACGTGGGAGACCTCCAAGTCACTGACTCAGTTGGTGACTCCATGGGCAAAGTAGTTAGTGGATGTGTTCTTCCTACCCCACCCTGAGGTCTGAGCCCTTAACCTATAAAGAAATTTCACTTGTGCTAAAAATAGTGTAGAGGGCATAGTGGATCCTAAGTCATCCTAGTAATTGCAACTTAGTAAAAGGACCTTGGTATTAGGCTTATCTGTACTTAAATATTAGGGGCTGATATGCTCATTAGCACTAAATTGGAGCTAACTCTACCAAGTATCTTCATGGAGAAATCTGAGTGGGTTTTTTTTTTTACAAGTTACTGTGTCAAAGAGAGTGACCAGTTACTCTGCATTAATCCTCTCTGTGTTAGCCAAGATTCCATGGTAGCAGGATTTGTGGCTGGCTGAACATGACACTCTGCAGATGAGTTTCTTCAGGTTTTGTTGTACTGTTCTGTCCTGTCTGTGCTGCAACTTCTGATCCTTCCGTGTCCATCTCTATAGCCATTTCTGGGCTCAATGAGCAGACACATTTCCCATGCAATACATGAAGCATTTTAGGGATCTTCAAAAGTGTCCTGGGAGCTTTCTGGGCCAGCTGCAGTGAAGAAGCAGAGGAAGGAGTTGAAAGTTGAGCACCTTTACATGGGCAGGCAGGTGTGTGTTCCCTGCATGCAGGCAGCTAGTGGCACTTCTAGTAGCTGCAGAGATTTCCTGAGAGAGGCTTAAAATCTCTGTGCTTTTCTGTTCCTGATTTGCTCTGCACCAGGGTGTAAATCATTTTAGTTGTAATTACTGTTACAAAGAAGGAAAGATTGAACAATTTTAATGTGGTTTAAAACTTTCACTTCCCTCTGTCTCTAGCATTCATCTGTTGTCTGCTGTCTTTATCTTAATCATTTAAAGATGTGTTGCCTGTGCTTTGAGTCTGTGAATCTTGACTTCTCTGCAATGAAAAAAACCCTAATGTAGTTTTCTTTTGCTTTTCCTTCTTCATTATACTTTTACTTCTTGTATAATTCCTTTTTTCTTTTTCTCCCCAGAGTGAAAGGGTTGAACAATCCAATCTGCTTTTCTTGAAAACGACTTGCTTTCATTTCCTCCTGCAGCCAGGGAATAGTTTGGAAAGGCTGTTCTCTGGACCCTTGGCGGAGCAGGAGGAGGCAGCCAGCTGTGCTGCTTGCCAGGGGAACAGGAGCACTTCCTGGCAGAGGTGGGGCGAGAGGAATGGAGCCTGTGCTGTGGGACTTGCTTTCATCTCCTCCACTCTCTGCAAAGCAGTCCTGAAATTTCCTGCCCACTGTTAGATCTTCCAGTTAGAATAGCTAACTGGTGAGGCCCACTTGTGTAGGAAAAAAGCTATAGAGGAAGAAAATGCAGCTTGGTGCTATAAACAGCGGTAGATTAAAAATACTAACAAGGGAAGATGGGTGCTCCTACGTGTCTGGTCACTGTCACTGTTCACCTGTTGCGAATGCCCTTTTTGTATAATCATCCACATATGTTTCTTCTGTCAAAAATAAGTCTATGTTTTATCTAATTCCATTTTATTCAGCATATTTTTGTTTGGATGTGCTGGAATGTTCTGATTCCCCCTTTATTATTTTTTTTTTCTTCTTTTCCAAATTTCTTGGTATGTTTGGATTTGTGGGTTTGCTTTTGGGAGCCCTGAGTGTTGCAGAGTACATCAGCCCTGTTGCTGAGGTGAAGTTTTGGGCAGGAGGAGTGTATTGCATTCTGGCTTTGGACTCCTGCAGACAAGTTGCTGTCAGCAACACTACAAATGCTTTATTTCTTGGAGTATTCTCTGAAATGAAATGTTGCAGGTTTCCCGATAAAATCTAATTAAACTTAGTTCCTTGGTGTTCATTGCTGAGGCCTTTATCAGAAATACACAAGCAAGAAGTCTTCTTTTTTTAAGCCTCTGGGAAAAAGTTTGTATCTATCCCCTTTTATGGTTTCATCACAGACATGTTTCAGAAGAGGTCCCAGTGTGAAAATGACTCCCATGGAGAAGCCTTTCTTTTATCTGCCTCCAAGTCTGACTTGCCTAAATCTGTAACTATTTGCTTGCCTTCTTCCTAAGGCACTTCAGTGATACCTGGAGATGCCATGGATTCTCATGCCACCTTTTTTAAGTGATACATTCCTCTATATCTGTACTGGTTCAGCTTTTGCCATGAACCTTAAGTGAAGTCAGCAGTGAGTGGCTCTGCTTGAGGTCACAGCTGCCTTAACACTGGTGACAGAGGACCTGAGGAGCTGATTCCTGCACTTGCACCAACAGTGATGTGAAATCTTTAAGGTGTATGAAACCTCAGCGTCATGGGGAAACTTTGCTCATGCTCTCATGTGCTCTCAAAAGTGAAAAAAAAAAATTTGTTTGAGGTTTTGTTTTATCCACTTTTGTGAAAGTCTGGTTATGGTGAGGTGAGCTTTACAAACCTCTAGTTTGGATTGTTGCAATTCGCGATCCTGCAGCTGGATGCAGAAACTTGTTGATGGCTGACTTGACAAAAAGAGCCAATGCCATCAAGAGCAAATACATCTCGTGTGCTGTGCAAATGGTGTTTGCTCTGCCAAAATCTCTCTGGTAAAAATTTGTGTCCCCGACTGGAATTTGGAATCCCCATGAGAGCTTGGGATCCATCTGCCTGAGATGTTTTGTTAATCTCAAGTAAATACAAAAAATATCTATCTTACTTTTAGCATTATGAAGCAGTGGTAGTGTTTTTGGGTGCTGACAGCTAAGCAGGTGGGCATGAGCACCCTTACTTCAGGGGCATTGGCAGCTATTCTGTATTGTTTGTGACCTTCTCACTGCTTTTGGCAAGGAGCTTTAAGCTTTTATTGATGCCACCAAAGGAAAAAAATGTATGTGAAAGCAGTCTTGTTCTTCTATGCCGGAAAAAGTGAAAAATAGAGAAAGAAGTTCACTATGGATATTCCTTTTTCTTTTTTTTTTCCCCTTTGGTGTTATTGAGAGGTGCTAAGTAAAACATCTATGGATAGGAATGGTCCAGCTGGGGAGGCTGTAACTGCCCATGTTTAGTGAGTCAGGACTCTCCACAGCTCCTGTAACAGAGATCCTTTTCTTTGCTCCCATTCTGGTCCTTCTAGTGCATCGGCCAACTTTCACCCCATATTGCAGCTGCTGACAGAGAGGTTTTCTGATGTGTGGAGCCAAGGGCCAACCACAATTTGTCCATGTATTTACAGGGATCATTTCACTCTTCTAGAAGTGCAGCCAAGTATTTCTTGATAGAAACATGCTGCATCCATCTAACAACACTATCCAATTGAGGCAAAGTGGAGAATGCTGTAATCCTTGCAGTACAGTAGTTGCTGAAGTCCCAGTGAGAGATCAGGGCCCTGGTGCGTGAGGCACTGTTGATCTCACAGTACTTTCCCCAGCCCTACAGACCTTCCCATTTAAGCTGACAAGTCAGATAATGATGCTCTGCGGTATTATCAGTTACACTGCAAAAGGCAGGCGTGCCTGAAACCAGAGATTTTAATGTGATCCGAAATATTTCTTCATGTGAGGGTGTTCATCATCTCATCCAGATTGCTTATCTAGGAAATGATCGCACATGAGAAATGGAGAAACTTCATGTGTTCATTCACTGCTACTGGTCATTTTTTTATTTTGGTTTGGAGTTGGTTTTTTTTTCAGGGCCAGACATTAATCTTGGCCTTAGAGCTCCAATAACTATTATTTCTCGTCAGCAGCATGGTGAGTCTGAAAAGAGAAATTAGAGTCAAGAGGATATTTTCCCAGAAGATTACAGCAGTTATAATGGAGGTCAAACTTTTGGCTTCAGCTATTGGACTGTTTAGCTTTAAACTTGTAATGCACATCAATGAAAGGAGCAAGTTCAAAGTTTAGCATGAAGTAATGCCAAAGACTAAGGGGAAAAAAAAAGCATATCATAATAATTTCACAAAAATTTGCCATCACTCTTCACACTGAATATAACTCTTCAAGCAACATAGCAAGCAATCCCAAGATAATAAATCACCAGTGGAGGAAAGTGTCATACAAAATAGCATCCTAGTTTGGGGAATTCTCAGTCAGGGAATAGAGTATCAGTTATAATTATTTACTGTGTTGTTTCAAACACAAACTTGGTTTTAATACCACAGAGAATTTACTCATTACACTTGCATTATTGTAAATGTCAAGTATCCTGGTATAAATTCCTTTAACACAAGGCTTATCTCTTTAATTTAAGGAGCTGTTAGGATTTATTAGTTAGTTCCAGGATAGTTGCATCAAGCTTCCAAGTGCACTACCCAGGAAACATAATGCTTCGAAGAAACATTGTTAAATTTTTAAGTTAGCTGGTCTCTGTGTGTGTAATCGGTATCCTGTAAAAGTCATTCCCACAGGAAGGGTTTTAGAAGGCTGCCACTCGCTCTGGATGCAGCGGGAGCTTTCTGTGCATGGCCCTTGTTGTCTAAAGGCTTTCATGATGCCTAGAACAAACCTTCCGTGCTGCAGCTCAGAGCTACTCAGCATTTATCCCTCCTGAATGTGGAAAAGGATCATTCCCCTGCTTTTTGTGGCAGCTGTTTAGATAGCTGGGGGCTGTTTTTACTTAACACCCTCAGTAGTCTCTTTTTTGGCTGAGCAGCCCAACTCTTTAGTCCATGTTTGATAGCTCAGGAGTAATCTCATTCCTCTGCAGCACCTTGGTGGGTAGATCTGTTCTAACTAGGAACCACTGATAACTGCTGGCTCAGGGCAGTTTTCCAGTCTTGCAGCCTGCCTGCTGTCTGTTTTTGTCTGGACCCCATTTCTTTCATTTGCTAACAGGCTTGTCAGTGTCCAAACTTACTGAAGTCAAGATAAATGTCATCTGTGGTTTCTAGTCTATTTGTAAACTTTGTTACCCAGTCCTGGAGGCACTTCAGGCTGTTTGGACACTAATTGCTTCTGACAAGGCCATGTGAGCAGTTACTCAACTCCTTGTTTTCTTCCAGGTGCTAACAAATTGTTTGTTTGAATATTTTTCCACTCTCGTTCTGTCTTTAATTTCTCACTACCCCATATTTCCCTCACCTCCACTTTTATTTTGTTTTTTTAATAGATAGCATAGATTGCGCCGTTCCAATCTCCTGGTACTTAACACTGTATCTAAAATTATCGATCCTTAATAGTAAGACTGGTGCATTAATTTGTGGCAGGTATTTTCAGAAGGTTAGGTAATTGTAGAAAAATGTGCAGGTGTCCGTAGTCCCTTGCACGCAAAGCTGTGCACTAGAGCTGTACTGCTTGTATAAGAAAGGTGGAAAAAAGAGGGATTGAATGTGTCAGAGAGAGTGTGCCTGGATCTCTGCCTCTGGTCATGGTCTGTGTCTGGGGTTTTTTACACTGTGCTGTGGCCTTGGTTCATCAACTGGTCTTTTAATTGGTTTGTAGCTTGCTATGTGCTTGGAGAAGCAAAGCAAAGTTTGGGAACCCTGTTGAAATATATTGTAAACAGCCAACTGAGTTGCTGGTTGTATGTTAAAGTACTAGTCAAATTTGAATGGTGTCATGATCATACCTTTTTTATTTTCAAAATCAACCTGAGGAATGATGAATAGTATCTGTAGTATGTACNTCTGCCTCTGGTCATGGTCTGTGTCTGGGGTTTTTTACATTGTGCTGTGGCCTTGGTTCATCAACTGGTCTTTTAATTGGTTTGTAGCTTGCTATGTGCTTGGAGAAGCAAAGCAAAGTTTGGGAACCCTGTTGAAATATATTGTAAACAGCCAACTGAGTTGCTGGTTGTATGTTAAAGTACTAGTCAAATTTGAATGGTGTCATGATCATACCTTTTTTATTTTCAAAATCAACCTGAGGAATGATGAATAGTATCTGTAGTATGTACAGAAGTATTCTCTGGTATCTTTTACTCAAGTGCCTACAGGAGGCTATCAGCTGAGAATAATAGAGCTCAGCAGTGACTCTCCCCATCTCACATTATTATTATTTTGATGCCTTTTTTTAGATGGAATTAAGATTTGATACCCTTTCAAAAAAAATGGAAGCTATGAAAAGAATGGAGAAAACAACTTCTAAGCATTTTCTCTCAGGCCTCTCTTTTGAAATAACTGAGTGAATTAAGAAGTAACTTTTCCATACTCTTTTCAAGAAATCAAAATAAGGCTGTATCATCTTTCTGACTCAGTGTACAATGTTGGCTAGGTTTGCTATCCCAGAGCATACAGTTGATATTTACGAGAAACA
>VZUA01033060.1:17859-38094 GCA_013401035.1 Horornis vulcanius | reverse complement strand
TGGAAACCTGACTACCTGATCTGTTTGCTGTTGAAGTCATTGCTTTGGCTAGTCATCTCTTGATTCAGGATTGGTGAAGCAATGAGGAAGTAGCAGCAGAACCAGAAGGCCCTTGTCAGATTTTAAGTAAGGAACACATAATTTCATAAACATGTCCTCTGAAAATTCCCTCTTTACCTCATTGTGCTTATTTTTCAATCGGGAATGTCCTGGGGTTGTTTACTTTTCATATATTGTCATAGATCTTAAATGTGTTTCAGAAGAGGAATAGCACGTGGTTCAACAGTGAAAATTAGGTCACAAAATCTGGTGATGAGGTAGTTATTCTTTCTCAACCTACGGTGTTCCCAGTGGGTTTTTTCTGACTTTCAGTGCACAGTCCCTCCTCAGAAGTAAATGGTTGATGACAGATAAAGGTAATTCCTCAAAGGCAACTTTGTAGATAAAAACTGGAATACTGGAGTAAGTCTTTTACGCTGCTTTTGTACTGTCTAACTTTGATGCCTTGCTGCAAGAGCCTGGAAGTGATGCCTGAGGAAGAATGGCACTAGTGTTCTGTCCAAGAGCACTGATCAGCCAATGGATGTGCTCACAGATTATTATCCCAGTGAGACAGAGTTTCAGAGCTGGTGGGAAGGTGATGTATGACTGACTTACCCTTGAGGACCAGTCCCAATTCCTGGATATGATCTGTGGCTTCCATTATTTGGTCCCCTTTGATTTGAGGCACTTTCCAGCAGGATTTTGCAGTCACATCAGGATCAGGAGGGGTGAGCAGAGTGATTCTTACGGGCTTTGGGAGCCCAGATGCATTAAATAAGCTTGTAATTTTGGAGAGACTTTCCCTGGAAAAGAGTAGAGGATTTGTGACCCAAGTGTGCCTGACAGGAAGGATGGGATCCTGCTGGAAAGATGTGCTGTCACAGCTGACAAGATGTTCACCCTCCCAGCGCATGCTGCTTCACTTACTCTTGCATGTCTTTGGAGGCAGCCTGACCCAGCTCCTGGCAGGGACCCCAAAGCTGAGCAGGGAGAGAAATTCACACAGAGGGAGAAACTATGTCATGTTACGCTGCTTGTTAGGGAAAAAAACCCCATAGAATTTGCTATCAGTGAGCTGAAATCTAAACAGCATAAATGGTCCTAATAGTTAAAGAGGTTAGGGAAGCTTGCCAGAGCGTGGAAAGCATAACAACTGCATTTAATAACAATCAAGCTACTCTTATAAATATTTGCATGTGCTGCTTCAAAGCCTACTACACGGTCATTCATGTACTGCAGTTAGAAAGATGAGGAGGGGAAAAAAAAGAGAGCGAGAAGAAAAGGGCACTCCGTGTTTTGTAGCTGCCATAATAAAGAATGGGCAAAGCACCAGAAAGAAAAGAAAAAGGAAAAGAAACCCTCCAAAGTTTAATAAACACAAAAGGGAATAAAAATAAATCTTTGGAGCATTTATTACAAGCCCTTGATGGAAGGATTAGATTGAAGCTCTCAGCCTTTCCAGTGTGGGTGTATGTGTGAAGGCGGACTGTCTGGCCTCTTCCAATGAGAAAAGAAAAGTTGTTTACATTTCCTAACTTGGGCTGTGCATGTAATTGATTTCTTTTTGTTTCAATAGCAGAAATGAAAATTCAGAGGGGAAAAAAAAGCCTCATTTGGATACAATTGAATTTAGGTCTTTTTCCTCGCCAGAACAAAAGCTCAACTCTCAGAAGAGCTGTGTCAAACAGAGTGTTTTGTTTCTCCTGAAATGTCAGTACATGCAGTACTTGTGAGGAAAGCTGTGGAAATGCAGGGCTTAGTTCACCAAACACAACTGCGCAAGGCAGAAGTGTCATCCTTCTGTGCGGGTTATTCCTGATTTGGGGAACATCTCCAGCATGAAACAAACTTCCTTTCCCTGCTTTCAGTTTCAGGGTGCTTGACTACGCCTTGCTCTGCTCCCAGGCGCTCCTGGGGGCCTGTGTGCTGTTTTGGATGGTTGGTCAGAGAGTGTGTTCAGTCTCTCCCATTGACAGAGTTCCAACCTGGAGCAATACTGAAGACTAAGTTGGGATGGGTCTCCTGCACCCCTCCCATTGGTGCTTTTCTGCTTCGTCAGAGCGGGGCTGATTCCTGGCCAGGATGCTGGCACAGAAGCCCTGAGGATGCTGGATATTGAACAAAGTCAGTAAGAGGCACAGAAACCACAGTGTCCTTGTGCACTTAATCACTCACATACCAGAGTACATTTTAACCTGGCAGTTCGGACTGTCCCCTGTAAAGCAGCTGATGAAGTTTCAGCTTATTCAAGACAGGAAAGAAAAAAAAAAAAAAAACCAAACAGAAAAAGATTAAACTTGTGATGCTTGTGGTTTAGCAGCCTAAAGGGAGGAGGAGGAGGATGGATGCTGCCTTCACTTGGTCCAGCTATGTTATATAACTCATCTCAACTGTGATGATTGTGATTGTGATTGTTTCAGCTGGAAGTCTTCAGGTTTTTTTGAGGGTTGATTTAATGAGTAATTTAAAAATTATAAAAATGGAACCTTTCATTGCATTTACTATTCTCTCTCCCATCAAAACAAAAGAAAACTGTGTTTTCCTAGCTACAGGAAGCATATTGATTTAATTCCACTCATTAATGATAATAGTTCAAAGAAAGCTTCAGGAGTCTGTTCAGCAGCAGAGTAACTGTGTTTGCAGACCAGCTTGGTCAGAGTCATCCTGGTGTCTACTGGAGTCATGGGGCCAAAACCAGAGGGGAGTGCAGAGATATCCAAATGAGTCTGAATTGATACAACTGCTGGAGTCACAAAGAGAGATAAATTGCAGCATCTGAGATCACTTAAAGCCTAATCCAAAACCTTGTAGAATCCATAGAGTTCTTACTGTCCCTTTAAAGAGAGTTGCAAGGCTCGTTTCTCAGTCTTCATGTTGATTAATTTTCACATAAACGCCAATTGTGCAGTCAGCCATTCCTTCATTTTTTCATCTGTCCATGAATAATGCCTTTTCCTCTGCTGACTTCCTGTGGATACTGTCAGGAATGATAGAGTAAAGGAATAAAATTTCTTTTGTGAGGTTTTGCATATAAAGATGTAAAACTATTTTACAAGAGAGGTGAAAATTCTGTAAGATGAGAATTCCTGCTTACTTAGAGGGTTTCCCATGCCTGCCTTCCAGTGGAAGGTAAATACTTGTTTGCAGTGTATACAACTGCACATATGCAAACATGAAAACAGGCACACTGAAAGAGTACTCATTCTCTGTCTTCCTTATATATGAAAGAGAGAAAAAATGTAAATGCAGGAATGGCTCAGGAATATCCACTCAGATACATCTGAGATTTGTAATATACAGTATCTAAAACAAAGAAACTGGAAAGAAGGCCTGCAAAGATAGCACAAGAAAGTTCTAGGAATAAGCTAAATATAAACAAAACTGACAGTTAAATAAGGCTTTTCAATCTAAAATAAAGTCAAGATGGACAGGGTTTGTCAGTGCCAGGCAAGTGAATGGCTGCTAGTTTGGCTTGTCCACAGTGAACAAAATGGTAGGTTGATGCCTCAAACAAATGACAGGGAAGGACAACTTACAACTCATCCTGGAAGCATCAATCTTATATATACATATTATTATGCCAAATTATATTCCTAGTAGGATTAGGTTTGGCTGAAGAACAAGTAGTAGTCTTGGAGTTTCCTACAGCAGGAAAAATAAACTGAAGATATTATTTCTCTCTTAAAGGAGGATGGGATCTCTGAACCAAGCAGCTTTTATAAGAATTTGCAAAATGTGTCAAGATCATAGTTGCATACAGTTAAGCAGCCCTTGCCTTGGTATTTGAGAGACTCTAGCTCTGATGTGTTGCTGATGGGAGAGAGGAGCAGCTTTGCATTAGCATCTGTTTGCCTTTGAGTTCTCACTGTGAGATTGTAGCAGTTTCCTGTCAATAAGCATTGACAAGAACAGTGATTATGATGCCTGGGGGGGTTATTTTCAAGCACTGCAGTTGTGAAAATCTGAGAACCTTTTTTTGTTGTTGTTGTTTGTTTGTTTGTTTGGGTTCTTTTTTTGTTTTGTTTTGTTTTGGGTTTTTTGGGGTATTTTTGGTTTTTTAAATAAATGGAATCATAGGGAAGTCTGGGGCTTCGTGTTCATAGTTGTTCCTGCTGAACATACTGAGGATCTGCTTTAGGAAGTACTCTTTCAGAGGATTTTTTTGAAGTGTTTTGAGAACTTGTCATCTCTCACTTATAATGTGTCTACAGTTAAGGCTGAGATTATTTCTTTGTCGTCAAAGATTTTCTCGTAGCTACATGTATTAAGTAGTCAGTTTGAACTTACTCAAAGAGCTTCAACAAATGGGTTATTAAATGTGTGACTGTGAGAACACCTGTGCTTCCTCAGCTGAAAATGCCTTGCCAGCCCCCAAAATAAAATTTTCCTTTTTCTTTTTTATAATTTATCTGCTTCAGTTTTCACACTGTAGGAAAAGAAGAAACTGTTCCCTCCATTTGAGCAGAGATTTTCATCAGGCCTTAAAGTAATTTCACCTCCTCTCTGAGGAGTCTGAGCTTGTGTCCTTCCACTCTCTTCCCCTGTCTCCAGGAGTTTAGGTGTCAGGCAGGAAAATTTCTCTTGGTGCTGCTGCTCTGGACAGTGTGGAAGGGCCTCAGATGATGACTGAGCCCCCTTAGGGTTACCTGGTTTGTGCAAAACTGCCTTGCTGCTTACCCTTAGTCAGGCTTTACCACTGGGAAGGAGAAACATTGTTTGGAATTGTTTTGAGATGTCTAACACTGCTGTTGAAGACTTGAGGCCATTTTTCTGGGTTTTTTTTTTTTTCTGCTTTTCCCCAATATATAGTAAGGGGTGGTTATGTTTATGGCTTTTAATGCTTCAAAGTGGTCAAAATTCATGTAATCCTGTTTATAGTGTCTGCTGTCTGCTTGCCTTTTCCCTTTGTTTTTCCTTCCTCTTCCAGCCCTCATCACTATAATCAGAATGACTATTTTGTTCCAAAAGTATCCTTTAATAACTAGGTATGGAATAAAATCTGAAGCTGGCTAATTCATGCTCCATATTCTGGGGGATGTGGGTTTCAGAGAACATATAGATCAGATGAGCTGCTGTTATTTGTTGTCTTAGCAAATCCCTGTGAACTGTCTGTAAGTCTGAAGGCATTTACCATGTACCAACTGCTGAGGTTTTTTTCTCAGTTCATAAGTATTCAGGATTTTCCACCAGCAGGTTGAAAGAGAGGAGGTTTAAATGCATGACCTGAAATGGAGTTGAAAGTAGTTGTTAATCTCTGTTAATATGTCAGTCTGATAAAAAACATGCGGGGTAGATTTTCTTAATTTTTATTAAATTGTTAATAGTACTAAATTAATAGAACCATTGGAAACTGAACCATGCTTCAGGTATTTCCCTAGCTAAGGCTGTCTTGTATTAGAATGTTTGAAAGAACAACATATTTTATCATCCAGAGAAGTAATAAAATCCCACTGCTTTCTTGCAGACGCCATCCCACCCAACTATTACAGCCTTTACTTCCGGATCGTCAGGTTTGACGTCTCGGCCATGGAAAAGAACGCCTCCAACTTGGTGAAGGCTGAGTTCAGGGTCTTCCGCCTGCAGAACTCCAAGGCCCGCGTCTCGGAGCAGAGGATAGAGCTCTACCAGGTATGGAGGCACCTCACGCTGCTCAGCTCCCCACCTTGCTGCTGCACGCCCACCTGGCAGCCAGACAAATCCGTGGGGAGAAGCAGCTCCTCAGGGTTTGTTCTCTCACCAGAGCAGCCTCTTTCTTATTCAGTGCCTTCCCTAGAAAGCCCTTCACTCGAAATCCTATGGAGATGAAATGTGCAAACCTTTTCTAGCAGTTAAGCCTCAGGACTCCAAGAGTTTTAAGCCAGCAGTGTGCCCAGATGGCCCAGAGGGCCAATGACATCCTGGCTTGTGTCAGCAATAGTGTGGCCAGCAGGACCAGGACAGTGATTTTCCCTCTCTATTCAGCCCTGGTGAGGTCGCATCTCAAATCCTGTGTCCAGTTTTGGGCCCCTCACTGCAAGAAAGACATTGAGGTGCTGGAACATGTCCAGAGAAGGGCAACAAAGCTGGGAAGGGTCTAGAGAGGAGTGAGTGAGTCTCCTAGTGGCTGAGGGATGGCTGATTAGCCTGGAGAAAAGGAGGCTCAGGGGTGGCCTTATCTCTCTACAGCTCCCTGAAAGGAGGGTGTAGCCAGGTGGGGGTTGGCTTCTCCTGTGCAGCCAGCAACAGGACAAGAAGCACAGGAGGTTGGGGTTGGACATCAGGAAGAATTCCTTCACTGAAAGGGTTGTCAGTATTGGAACAGGCTGTCCAGTGAGGTGGTGGAGTCACCATCCCTGGAAGAGTTCAAGAAGTGACTGGACATGGCACTTAATGCCATGGTCTGGTTAACATGGTGGTGTTTGGTCAAACGTTGGACTCCCTGACCTTGGAGGTCTTTTCCAACCTTAGTGACTCTGTGATTCTGTATTTCACAGCGTGTAAAAAAAAGTGAGATAACAAGACATCAAAAAGGTTATTCCCAGGATCTCTGTCTCCCAACAACTGACCTGAGCTGTGGTTTACATAGAGGTCAAATTCCTCTCTCTGGCCCATGTTCTGGAGAAGCTTTTTAAGAAAGCTTGCTTTCCTTGTAGAAAGGGAATTAAAACTGAGTTGCAAAGCTTAGGAGTTTCAAACCTGACTTCTGTATAGTAGTCCAGGGGTTGAGGCAAGGGAGTGGACAATTCAGAGATTGTGGAGTGAGTAAGAAAATGCGCCATGACTATTTCACTCCTGGGTGTTGACAAGATTTATGTCATTTAATTTTCAAGGACTTTAGAGCCTTTAACCTCATTTAACAGAGTCTGTGCATTTGTGCAAATACTGTCTAGAGCATATTTAAAGCATAGTTCTCCTCACTGAGAAACTCAGCAACTAAAAGGGACCCAGCTCCCAAAAGTTTTATACTGAGTAAAACTCGTGGTTGTTCCAGCAACCTGTGACATGTTCTGCTGAAAATCCTGATGGATAGGATACCACCTTGTAAAAGTGTATGGAGACCCTCTTTAGCTCTCTCCTTGCTGCCTGCATTAGCTGTGCTTGGGCATTGTCCTGGGCTTGAAGCACTGTAAAGTCCAGCTTGGATCCAGTGGGTGCAAATTTGAGTCTTCTCCCTCACTTTGAATGTTCACCTTTTCCTGCGTGGTCTGGTGAAGTGGAATCGAAACTTGAAGCAGAGAGAGGGGGCAGTTTGGGTTCACTTGCTGAAGTGACAGTAAAAGCCAGTCATGGAGGCTGGCAGCAGGAAAAGTGCATTGGTCTGTTTGGAAGTTGTTTAAATGTAGGAAAAGTTTAATTCCCATTTGAATGTGGTTCAGGTCACAGGTGGTCACTTGGGGCTGCAACCTGACTGCCATCCTTGCCAAGAACAGGATGGCAGAAAAGTTGAGCAAATAATGTGTTGTTTGTTAAAAGGGAAGGCTAAGAACTTCTGTTGAGAATCACTGGTGTTGCCTGTATAGAACAGCCATCCCAGAGAAATACACTGTGTCCCAGTGATGCTGCCACAGCAGCCTGCTGAAATAATTGTATATTCTGGCTTGACCTCACTGTTCAGACATCCTAGAAGGAGTTGATGGCATCTCTGGGCTTTCTGTTGTTCTACTTTTGAGAGCTGTTAGTCAGCCGCCTGAAAAGAATACAGCTGTGGTTGCCTGAGCTCAGTTCATTGCCTTTCTGTATTTGAGGAACATGGGACACAAAGAGTTCAGCAGAGGTATGGAAGAAAGGGCCTTTGCTTGGCTAGGATTTTGCCTTGTGATGAGAAACAGATGGGGCTTACTTGAAAGAGCCTGACTCCAGCAAGCCTGTGCCCATGGAAATGACTGACACCTGCATCCAGGGCAGGTACTTGGGTCCCTGGATAAATATATGTCTGGTGAGTAAGGCAGTTTCTTTTTTAGGCTGGGTGGAGCAAACTAAGTGAAGTGTTAGGTGAGTAATGAGTGCAGGTTATTGTAGGATTAGATCTTTTCTCCACCAAGTAACAGGCAAGCCAAAGGCAGCATGCCCTGGGTGTTTGTGCCAGGCATATTTTAGGCATGTTACTTTGCTCCTTTGCTTGTAGAGAGGCAAGCTGTCTCTGGATCATTTCCTTTTGGTCATGTTTATTTCTTGCAACCTTGTATTCAGCTCTTCCCAAAGTCTTGTTCTGGGGGTATTACAGCTCTGTGGTGGGCTGTCCAAACTGCATGGGTTCCTTGGCTGGAGCTCTTCTGCCAGGAGCATGAGAGTCCCTAAATGTTGCTGCAACTGATCTCCATCACAGCACATGAGGTTAGGGTGCAGTGTTTAACAGGAAAAGCAAAAGCAGGGAGAAAGTGGAGATAAGGGACCCAAGATGCTTTTGGGTCCCTTCCAACTTGAAATATTCTATGCTGTATTGTAGAACAGTGCTATAGAAAGCATTCTAAAACTTACTGTATGAATTCTAGAGATTAGAAAGAAGAAAATCTATGCAGATGAAGGTGAAGAAGGAGGGATAGGAGGCAGTGGTGTCCCAGTGGTGCTGGAGGAGCTTCAGGGCTGTGTATTAATATATTGAGAATGCAGGTAGAATTTTCCAGGGTGAACATGGTATGAGCATGGGAGGTAAAAGGGAAGATCTTCTTTTCAGTGGAAGTGGGAGAGGCAACTGTCTTCTGTAGGGGCTGAGGACTTAGTCAGCTGTCTGACTCCAGCATGCAAAGCCATGCGTGGAGTGTGAGCCTTGCAGAGCAGATTGCCGGTGGAGTTGGCATGAGCAGCTGCTGCTCCTCCTCTGTGCATGAGCTTTGCTTCCTGTCTTGTGACATGCATGCTGGGCTTGCCAGGGCTGTTGTGCCCAGAAGGAACAGTGTGGTTTTTCATCGTGCATAAGCAACGTTTAATTATTAGGGGTTTTTTCCTCCTCCAACCAAGTTTCAGGTTGCCTAGTGTTTTGCTTTGTTGTGGAGTTCTCCTTGATGAGGGTTTTTGAAATTCCTCTCATACCTGCAGTTTCAAGGCATGGTTGTTCATTTGTCCCCTTGTCTTTCTCAGTCAAGCAGGAGGAGAGGGGCAGAAGCCTTCTGGGGAGAATCAGAGCTCTCTTGTGGTTCACTGAGATAGTCCCTGAACATGTACACATCTTCTAATTGCCCTCCAGGAGATATCTGATTTAGTCCAGTGGCAGTCTAATAGTAGCACATACACCACTGATGCAGTAGGGACAAGGTTATTCTAAAGAACTATTTTAGGAACAGTTAGAGACAGATGTGCAGAGTAAATTGAAAAAATAAGCAAGCAGAATATAAATATTTTGTTTCTCCGCCTGATTCTTACTTTGTGTGGTCCTCTGACCTTACAGATCTACCCCTTAAAATGAAAGAAGAAATGCAAAACTGCACCTTTTCAGCTAAGCTTTCCTCAGGCTGTACTTGGCTTCCTTTTCCAAACCACATCAGAAAGGGACTTTGTGTTTTCCTACAGCCCTTGTTTGCACTGACTCCGGGAAGGCAGTCTGGAGCTGCTTGGCATGGTGAGCCAGGGCTGTGGCCCCTTGTTCCCGGCCCCTGGCACAGCAGCAGCAGCAGCAGGACCCTGTTCCCACCTCAGAGGCTCAGCTGGAGCAGAGAGTGCCCCATCATATTTATGCTGGGAGGGAGTGGTTATGAATCTGCTTGCTAGGTTTTCTGCCATCTGGATTTCTCCAGGCAGTGAATCCTAGAGATTAATTCTCGTGGAGGTGCCCTGGATGCATCCACAAAGCCAATGGGCAAGTAGTAATCCCTGTGTGCAGAAAATGTCTGTTTTCACCCAGAGTACTTCTCTTGGTATTTAAGGATTACTCAGTCACATCTGTGTGTTCCTGATGGGAAGTGCAGCACACATACTAAATAGTCTTAGGATGGAAAATAATAAAACTCAAAGAAGTAGGAATTAAGTTACTTTTATAAGGCTGGTATGAAAGCTTCTGTCTCTTCCTGGCTCTGGTTAAGTGAAGCTGCAGAGAATTAAATTCTTGAAAGGCACTACCTTTTCTGTTGTTCCATCTGCCCAAAAGGGAGGCTTAATCTGATGGTTATACTGCTGATCATCAGCACGTTGGGGAGTGGGAAGCCAAAGGGAAGGAAGGAAGCGGCGTGACCTCGGGCAAGGCGCCCTTCTCCCGTCCTTCCACCGCGCCATGCTCGCTCAGTGCGCTTCCCAACGCGCACCGAGACTTCAGAAAATATTAAGAGGATAAAGTGCTTTTGGGGAAGGGAGGAGGAATAATATTAAATAAACAAGTTTTAGCATCCTCCAGTGGCCCTTGCTATGTTTTTAAAGATTTATGCCAAATGCAGGCTTTATTGGAATTTGATCAGATAAAGCTCAGTTGTTATGGGAATGTCTTTGTTCATCAGTTTTCTTGCCTGCTTTGAAGACTTCATCACATCTTTCTTTTATTAAGGTGCTTCTGTATTTATGAATAAAGTCCCTGCACCCTTCATAAAAAGCCTTGTCTTTTATGAATAAGCATTCCAGAAAACAAATAGGCACCACTGCAAAGCAGAAGTAGTGGAAACCCTTACAGGGTGAAAAGACATCCTTCAGAGAGTGCTGTGGTATTGGGTTTAAGGTATTTTTATTATGTACAGGCAGTCAAACAATAACAAGTAATAATTACTTCCTGTGGAAGCAGTGCCATGTTTTGTTAACACGTCATAAAGCGTCTCAAAAAGTGCAGCTGAAGCGCTGTGTTTTATTGTCATCCTTATCTGCTGTGGGTGGGATTACCTGAGAGGCTGTGGATGGGAGGGATGTCCCAGAGGATGTATCAGAGCAAGGGTTGGGGCAAATGAACAGTGCCAGGTTAAAGCTGGGGGGACACATCAGATTGCAGTGAAGAATGTGAAGGAAATGAGAGCAGACCTTTGGTCTTTCCATCTTGTGGAGGGCCCAGTCCATGTCAAGCGCTCCTGTGGAGCTTGCTCGGAGTCTGGGAAGAACTGTCCTTCCTCTAGGCAGTGGTAACCCCAACTTCTTCCAGGGCCTCTCTCCCTCCTTGGAGGTATGAGGAGGAAGATGCTGTGGAACATATTACCCCATTATGAGTCAGATTTAAATTTAAACCACAGTCAGTTGTTCAAATACTTTCAATTCAGACAGTGTTTTGTCTTGTTTTTCAGTTGGGGAATACGTTTAGAGTGAGCTACTATAGATTTGGGCCAAATCTCCACAGTGCAAATCTGAGGCAATTTACACTGACTGCAACAGAGATCCTTCAGGCTGATCTCCGTATAATCAGGAGCAGAGGGGCCTTGCTCTCTTTTCTTGCCAAAAAGTGCTGTCTCTAATGCCATGGAAGAAAATACCATGAAGCAGGATTTGTGGCTGTGAGCTGGCGCAGGATGTCTGTATTACAGGTATCACCTGGGGCACTTGGTTATAATTGACTGCCATCACTGTGACCCACATCTAAAGCAGTGCATTTGGATCTCACAATTTATGTATTGCTATCCTGAAACCAGATTCTTGCATTCTGAGAGGTTACAGTGTTATGTTGAATGGCAAATGCACAGTGTTCTTTGAAGTGCCAAACCCAGTATAAAGCGTGGATGTAATAACTTGCTACTCTACCAAACTCTTTCTCTTTCCCTCAGCTATAGCTCAGGACCAGAGGAAGTTAATCTGCAGTATATTTCAGTTGAATTGCTGTTTTCCCCTTGTTCCAGAATTCCCCTTTTCTGGTCCCAAATACTATATGCCCTACAGAAAGATGTCAGTGCATAGGAGACCATGTCCAGAGTACCGTTGGCAAATACTCTGTGAGCATGAGGGGAAGTGTCTGTGGCTGCATCATTCACTGTCATTTGAGAGTGTATCTCGGATGCACCCACCTCTTGCCAGGAATAGAGCACTTACTGAAGACAACTTGAAGAAATATATAACATTTCCATCAGCTCCTGGCAAGGGCCAGCACATGCTTCCCATCTGGACACTGCCATGTGTAAAAATGCGGGCCATGGATGGCTGAATTGGCATTTGTGGTGCCTTGTGTACATTGTTGGAGACATGGCAGTGCAGGCCATGGGTGTGAAAACATCTGCTGGGTTTGGGTTCCTGATCTTTGGATTAGGGTTTGTTGGGGTAGTCAAGCCTGCATTATGCTGGGACACGAGCAGGTTTGAACCAAGCTGCTCCTCGTGGTGGTCACTGGGCCAAGGAGCATCAGGTTGGCTTGATGGCCATATGGTGGAGAGCCTGTTGGAGGGGGAAAGGTGGTGTTCCTGTTTCTGGGGAGGTGTAGGAAACAATGTGAAGCTTTGTTGGAGACAAGGCAATGTGAAGAAGAATAGATGATGGGAGAAAATGGAGGAGGATGGGAATGGTTTAGGTGGAAACCTGTAGGTGGTAGGAGGAGAAAACCACAAGGAGAACTGTGAGTTACAGGGAACAAGGCAGGCAAGAGGAGGGACTTGTAGAAGAAGACAGCATCTTGGAGGAAGTGCTATGTCCAAATATTCATTTAGCCATGAAAGCTGCATGCCAAAATGTTGTAGTAAAATGCACATGAAGATGAGATATGACTGTCAGGGACAGGACCAAGGAAGAGAAAAGGGCTTAAACCTATGTATAAAAGGGAGATGAACATAGGAGTACCCTGCAGGATATGGGAGATTTGGCTAGAAGACAGGAGAACCCACTCTGTTTCTGTTGACTTTGGCTCCTCTTTGTTGATATTTTAATAAAACATAATGTGCCTTTGGCAAGTTAAAGCTAAAGGCTAGATAAGTTTATGGGATTTTTTTGTTTGCTTCATTTTATATAAAATCTTTCTTTGGAGCTATCTTAAAATCTCCCAAATGGCAGGAAATTGCCCTCAATATTTCAGAATCTTCCAAGAGAAGGACCCCAGACCCTCCGTTCTTGTTTATTGCTTATACAATGCAGAGTCTTCCTGCCTGCTTAAACATAAATCAGGCTGGACAGCCTCAGGGCTCTGTCCCCAACTTACACTGCACATGTATCTTCAGTATCAGGAGGAAGGCCCTGCTTGGGGAGCAAATGGATAGGAAATCCCTTCCCAGGATCTGTTCTCTTCCCAGAGCTCATCCTGTCACCGCAGGGTGTTGCAATGAGTCAGTCACAGTGATTCCATGACATACTTGACTTCCCCTCCCTTTCTGACCTGCTTAAGGGCTCATCTCTTTACCCTCCTCACACTTCACCTTCTTTTACCTTTAAGTGAGCATCAGCCAACAGTGTAAGAGAATCCTTCTGCAGCTGTAGCCCATCCAGATATAAAAGAGGTTGGGTTATGTGTGCAATATGTTCTTTTTATTTGCAAGTTTGCATGAAGAACGTGTCTGGCAAGTTCTGAGCAGATGGATCAGAGAGCTATGGGTTTTTTACAAACTTTGGCAAGTACTCCATACCTTTCTTTGTATTTTGGCAGGAACTCTGCATCTCATATACTAGTCTCCAAAGATTCTGCCCTCAGTTTGAGCCTGATTCGGAGACCATAGCAAGTAATGGAAAGACATCATTGATAAGCAGGGGGACTGTAAAGCCCTTTTAACTCCACAGCACTGAAGGCAGAGTCTGAATTACTCCTTTGCAGGAGTGGCTACAAGAGCTTGAAAACTCACACTGACAATTTTTTAAAAAATACACAGCCGGTCTCTTGTGCCTAGAGGCAGCTAAGATTTTGATAGCCAGTAGATTCCCAATTTTCTGGCAAAAGGTACTGCATGGAAGCTTTGCACTTTACACCATATGTTTTCACATCTAATGAGTAAGAAACTGGAGAGTCTTGCAGCAGAGTCAATGATTTGCTTCTCCTTGTGTCCAAAATAGGATCAAAGGCTTCAGATTTAACCAGGGAATGAGAAAGGATTGATAATTAGTATGGCCATTTTTTAACTGTAAGTTTCAGAAAGAGCTGGCTGTAGTTCCTGAGAGCTGTCCGAAGAGACCTTTGAAATCTGGGACCAGGCATTGAGTGAATCTTTCAGTGAAGTGACTAGTATGTAAGAATTTGGAAACACCAAGCAGCTGCATATGCAGACCTTGGGAATCTGGTTGTTCCAGTGTAGAGAGTTAGGCTGGAGTCCCCTGAAGCTTCTTCTAGTTCAGGAAAGATTGTCCTAAATGGCAGTTTTCAGTCATGCTGTGCACAGCTGAACTTATCTCTGCTCTCATGTTAACCAGCATAAGCACATAATTTGCCACTGGATCTCATTGTTTGGGCTTATTTACTTTAAGTTTACAAGTACATGTCAGGTTATTTCCATTACTTTTTAAAGGGCCGTGAAGTTCCAATGGAAATCATGGATAATGACTGATATGTAAGAGGAAGAGTAGTGAGCCTGCCAAGATGTTGGCAGAACAAGATACACAAGAACATCACAGGAGTCTGAAATGACAGAGAAGGGAAGGGAAGAAAGGAAGGAAGGAAGTTATCAGGGGGCCAACAGCATCTGGAGGGAGGAGATCAGACAGTCCCGAATGAATGGAGAGGGAAGCCGGATTAATGGCAGGTTTTCACAAGATAATGCCATATTTACTGCTGTTCAGTGACTGCAGAACCCACACTGGCTGATAGCAGTGGCCGTTTCAAGTTCCAAGGCAGTGCAGGAAACAGGATAGATATTTTTAAGTGGCCATGTGATCTTATTACTATGTTTGGAAAGTTCATCAACTGGTTTTAAGAAACTGTAAGTCACCAAAAATGTTTCCAAAGAGTTGGTGACCATAATTCTCAAACCCAGCTATAAAATGCTCTTGGTTTTCTTGGCTGCAGCAGATGTATGTCATTGATGCTGAACCACATTCAGTTTTCTGTTTGCTTGCTTGCTGAGGAGGTGGTGAATTTATTAGCCAGAACTATTCCACTGTAAATTATACTTAATTGTAATTTTCCTATTCTTCTGCATCTCATTGTGGTGACAGTAGAAGACTAGAAGTAGTTATTGGCCAGAGTACCAAATCTGAAATGATCTAAACAAGTTGCTGTTCTGGAGCTCTAGTTATTTGAAAGAACCCATGTATCTTCGTGTCAAATTTTTTTCCTTTTAGCTGTGTAATGAGTCACGAAGACAGGCTGTTCTGGTGTCTGCTGTCAGTGGTTATTGTCTAGAATACATACACTAATGTGTTGATTCAGTTATCCCCTGCTTCAGCTGCCTAAATATATGAGCGGGGGAGTAGGCAAAGGAAACTTTGAGCAAAATAATTATGTTTCTTTTAAAGGAGTCTTGGGCTTAGGAGTTCTTTTCAGTTTGTTTTTGAACCAGTTTAATTGCACTGATGCCGAGTGCTGCTGCTCTGCTCATGTCAACCTCTGATATGCCCATTCTTTAAAGAAGTCATGCATCTGCTCATTTTGCAAGCATTCTGCTTTGTTTGTTATCATGAATTATGTAGCGTTCTCAGTGTACTTTACAGTTTATAAAATATGGACTAAGATAATCCTTATCCTTACTTTTGTACTCAGAACTGTGTGATAGTTTCTTGAGGGTATAAACATGTGTGCCTATAAATAAACAGTTTCATCCTCCAGTATTTTAATGAAGATTTCAGCTACTTGATACTTACATTTTTTAAAACTGTGTCTGTTAATGCTTTCCAGTTAGTCTGAAAAATAAGCTTAGAAAGTGACAGAAGTAATTTACAAATCAGTATTTTCTGGAAACTCCTCATTCTTCTGAAACCAGTTTGTGACAAAACTAAAATTTTTCACTGCTGAATACCCTGGTCATGGTGATTTGGGATATGCTTTCAAGATAACATCATGGGTCAGCCTCCTCTAATGGAGCAAGAGGAGCACAGACAAGTCCCTGCCAGCCTAGCAGAGGTTCTCCTCGAGAAGACTGAGAGGGATGAAGAGTAGATTTCAACGGGATTTGTAAAATACCAGAAATCTGGCAGGCCTGATGAGGGTGGCATGTGAATGCTGTCATTGCCAAGATCCCCGGCTGGGCTTCCTAAACATATGGAGCTGTACAAACAAGAGCAGTGCTTTGTTTGCATCTGGTTTCTTCATCAGCCATTTCCTGAAATTACCTGCATTATTCCTTTATTCATGTATTTGTTTCACCTTGATCTGCTGGCGGTAGCTGCATGTATGTGGTATCTCGAGACTCTTCATGGGTATTTGTAAGATCATTTTTTCACCAGGTGTTTTTAAGAAGCCTCAGAATTGAAAAAAAGTGTATGAGAGGTAGGTTAGCAGTGTGCATAGAAGAAGGTAGGTAGAAGGCAGCGTACAAGACACCAGTCAAGAGAAGATTAAGAAGTTGTTTAGTTGGTAGTTTTCCTGTGAAAGGGAGGAATCACATACAAAAACAGGGTAGAAAAAACCTGAAATTGTTCCTAGAATTTAGAGCATTCCTACTGAATGAAAATTACTCTGTATACTGGTCTAGAAGTCTGGTGGATCACTTTTTGGTGACACTTCATCCAGTACAGCTCATCCCCTCAGCATGTGATCATATGTGTATGTTCGCTGTGTAATTATTTATTATAACAGGCAGTGCTACATTATCACTCCATTGGAAGCAAGACCAAGTGAGCAGATATCCCTGGACAGACATCCCCATGTCCAGAGGCTGGCTTTGCTGGCTTTGTGCCTTCTCTGAGGCGTGTGTGAAGGTGTATGTGCTCACACCATGTGTGCGCAGCCCTGGTGCATCACCAGCTGCTTGTACCCGTGGGTGTTGGGATGTCCCTCCTCAGTGAGGGAGGTGGGGCTGCCTGTGTGGAAACTCTGTCTCCTGCTCATGCAAATGATGGCATATGTGTCTCTGCATGCAGTGGGTGATGCACAGGATTCCCCCACAGGAAAACCTTAGTCTTCCACGTCATGGCCTGTACTCAGACCAAACTCTTTGTATTTCTTTAAGAGGGAGTGTTTGGGTAAGGTGCCAGAAGGAAGTAAGAAAGGATTAAAGGGGAAGTTTAACTCAGTTGACTTTGTCTTCTGTAGATTTTCTTTTTTTTCCCTTGCCTTCTGTTGATATTTTTAGTGCACTGAAAACTTTTGCACAAAGGCTTTCATTTAGCTCCTGCAGGTATGAGCTGTGAAGCAGCAGTTCTGATAATGGTATTTGATGTGGTTGTGATGGGCTAAGCATGAAGGTGAGGTGGTGTTTATAGGTAAGGCAAGGCAATGTTTACAGGGGAAGGTAATATCTCTTCTTAGACCAATCAGTGTGGTTGGAAGAAGTTGACAAGCTTTCAAGCACTAAAGCTGCAAGGCACAGAAAAGGCTTTTATTCTTTTTTGAAACAGAATTAGTTGATCTAGTAGGAAGAAAGGATTGGAAACAATGAAAGAGGAGTTTTTCATTGAGGATATAAGCTTGAGGGTGCATTGGAAGAAAAAGGATTATTGCTGATGGGAAGGTTAAAACCAGAAATGTAGGGCAAAGTAAAAAGAAGCAAACCAAAGCAGGAAAATGGTAGAGAGAACCTAAAATGCTTATTTTATGTAGTAATTTCTGGAAGACTCATTTGAAGAATATATTGTAGCTGTAAAAATTTCTGAGACATTCCTACAAAAAGGCCTCTTTGTTTACACCATATAGAGTGCAATTGCTTCATTGTGGATGGAAATAGCAGTGTAGGAAAAGAAACTTAATCATATTACTTTGTGGGAGAAGATGGACTCTGAGGATCCAGCCTAGGATTTTATCTTCCATTAGCTTTCCACACTTGCAGCAATGTAAGAGAAAAAGAAGGGGAAATGGAAATGGTGAGGCTAGAAGATCATTCTTGCTTACAAGTATTCTGGTTGCTAAGATCATACATCACCCTAACACTACAAAGATACATAACCCAGGAGAAGGAGACTGAAGTTAATTTCACTAAGTGTAACACTCTTCTCACTTACCAGCCTTTTGCTTAAGAACTCCCAGTGCCTGTTTAACCCATGGTGTCAATTGTGGAAATTATCTCATACTTTGTGACTTTTTACTTCATTCTTTATAATTTTTTTCCGGCACATGCTGCATAAACGTCATGGAGAGAAACTTTACTTTCAGATATTGTAGGTACCATAGGATGGATACTATCCAGCTGTTCTAATCCACAGTATTCATCCTGTCCCACAGTGCCATACAGTTCAGAAACCTGCCAACACTTCTCTTGTCATTCAGCTCAACAGTGAGGATGGATTTTTCTTGTACCATTGGATACGTGCAGTGATGATTTCTTGTACTTTTACAAATGCCTTTTATTCCAGGTACACACTGACAGCCCTTGACTCTGTCTTCTGGTAGCAATTGGGATAAAGACTGGGATAAATACATTTATTTTTGATACCAAGGCACAGCTGTGTCTTTAGAATATGTCTAAGACCAATTATAGTTAACTTCAGGAGATTGCTTTTGGCACATTACTTACTTTTAGTCCTTACATCACTGCCAAAACTGAGGTATGCAGTTTCTGGAGTCTTTGGAAAGATATGACTGTGCAGAAAGGAAGAGAAATGAGCCAAGTTCTTGTGTCCCATTTGCCTCACACCCCACAACCCCCACCCTCCCCCCGCCCCAGTCCCAACACATCCTTGCAGAATGACAGCTGCATTACATCCTCAGAAACACTTGACCTGATAAAGACCAAAGGGAAGGCAAAGTTATATTTGTACTTCTCTGGGACTTTCCCAGCATTGATTACTGATTCTCTCATCCCTCTGGCACTTCTGAGCAATGGTAGTCCCCTTGCTGCTGCCAGACTCTCTGTAAACAGTTGTTCAGACACTTTGTTTGAAGGTTACCTCATAAAAAGGAGTCCCAATGTTCACTGTTTGAGTGCCCTTAGTTTCTACTGGGGAGCTCGGCATCACCTACCAGGGGCCCTTAGTAATCTCCTGGACTTGAACCAACACCTTCTCATGGCTTTTTGCTAAATGTGTTGTTCAGGAAGAAGACAAAGAGCTTGTCGTGTTGCTGTTCTTTTCATAAGACAAATGTTATTGTAGGAGCCACGCTGTTGGCCTATGAGAGATCGAGCTCTGCCTTGCAATAAATAGGGAGACTCTACTTTCTGACTCCACATGCTGGACGGAATCTGAGCTTTTCAAGCCTGTTTAATTACGAAAAGCCTGATTTTATCACGATGACATAGTTTCACACCTCTTTTGAAATATTTTTCTTTACATGTATTACGCAGTTTCACCATGATTTTATTACAGCAGTGCTTGCTAGATGTCATGTTGTTCTGGGCTGAGAAAATGGGAGGAAACAATGAGACGTTGTCAGTTACTCATTTGGAGATGGACTTGGGTGCTTAAAGAAAGGAAAAACCTGAAACAATATATGAAGTCTCACAGCTGGCATGCTGGAAGTTACAAAGTGATGTTATTGTGTGGTATCTTGATTGGAGATGGCTTAATGTTGCATGGCATTCCAGCTCCCTGCATCACAAAACTATCAACAGTAATAACCAGAAAACCAGAAACCTGTTAACAGCCGAAAGTCCAATTGTTTTTGTCCTACACTTAGGGTAAATAATAGCAGGCCACGCTTGTATATGGGAAGGCAGGCACTGAGTTGTTTGCCTGGGATGAGGAGGACTGTGGGCACTCGAAATTCTGGTCATGCAGGGCCTGGGTTTCTTTTGTTCAGGTATGTTTTTTATTGCTTAGTCAGTAGAAGCTTTGCTGAAACATTTGTCACAAATACAAATACAACCTGCATCAAAGTTTGGACGGAAGCACCCTCACCTGTTGCACAAATCTGTGGATGGCCATCTATTTAATGTATGGTTAGTACCTGAAATCAGAGGGAAGGCTAAAAGCATGAACAAGGCAATACCATAGCTTAGTTATAGGAGAGCAATGTAATATCTTCAGTGTACAGACTACATTGTACAGCCTGGACTTTGGCATCTTACCCTTTAGCCAGGGTAAGTATTACTGAAGAAGGTAAAATAGCTTCTTTTGATGGTGACTGTGATCTCTTCAGCACCTGTATTACAGGTTAAGTTTTCAGGTCAGTTCTTCCTGTGGGATTTCTCTCACAAAGGAATATGTGATGGTGTGTTTTGCTTGAGAGCCTAAGCTGATTTCATTAGGGTGTTTTTATATTGTCCTTTTCCTTACACACCCTAAGAAGATTCTTTCTGAAAATGTGCATGAATTTTCATCTCCTGCATAGAGGTTTCAGCTGTAATAACTTCTTGTGCCATTTTCTAATGTTAGTGCTCCATT
>VZUA01033060.1:5451-17434 GCA_013401035.1 Horornis vulcanius | reverse complement strand
TTGTTTCTTGCAGGTTTTAAAATCTAAAGAATTATCATCACCAGGACAGCGCTATATCGACAGCAAAGTAGTTAAAACAAGAGCTGAAGGAGAATGGTTGTCATTTGATGTCACTGAGGCTGTACATGAGTGGCTCCATCACAGAGGTGACAAAAAGTGCTCTTTGCCTGCACTTCTGCCCCAGCTGCTCCTCCATAAACTTCAGGAGTATTTCAGAGTCATTCCATGTGTAAAAACCAACTCCACTCACTTTTATGTTTTGCAGACAGGAATCTTGGATTTAAGATAAGCTTACATTGTCCATGCTGTACCTTCGTCCCTTCCAATAATTACATCATCCCAAATAAAAGTGAGGAGCTTGAAGCAAGATTTGCAGGTAATGAAAGAAAAAAAACTCCAGCTTTTTAAGATGTTGTGGTATGCACTAATTTGAGGAAGGAAACAAAAAACTGTTTCTGCCTCCTAAATGGCATTCAGATGATTGAAAATTTGCTCATTTGAGAATCATGATTCTCAGCTGGTAGGAAACAGTACTGAAGTCACAAGGGTAAAACTATATCACCTGAACAATTCTAAAATCAGAAGGCATGAAAAAGCTGTCTTATTCCATGGATGCAGCTTTGATGTCCTTAAGAGCCTGTCTTACGTTTTGCAGCATGCTCACAGGATATACACACTATTTTGGATTTAGTGAAGAGTCCTGCATAGTTTGCCATGCACTGTTGGATAGTAATGAAGAAATAGCTCAGTATTTTCAAAATAAACCTTTTGCTGTCCATCCTAGTACTGTAATGAGTCAGACCTAGTTGAAAAGACTGGAATGAGTGGGCATTAAAAAATAAACAACTGTGTAGTGTAGTGAGGGTTATGAATATATGTGCTCTTTATGGACAGCAGGCAAGGTGATATGGAGTAAATATACCAAGGTCATATAAGATCTCTTGTGTTTTTAAGCGTTAAACTTTCAGTTTCACAAAGAGAAATTATATTTAATTGACTGTACTACAGTTACCACCCACCAACATATACGAATCTATAGCTATATTAGAACCAATTTCAACCTAAATTCTGTTCATGAAGTTTTCATTTATTGAAGTGTATCATGATTTGGTTCACTTGTGGTCCAAGTATTTGGCTGTATTCCTTGTCAAGTATTAAGTTTTTGTAACCATTGTTTCACTGCATTGGAATTTTTTCCTGTAAGTAAATACATGTACTGTACATATGATTAAAGCCACTGTGTGCATTTAAAAAATGGTTAGTATGATGTTTGGGCACTATAATTTCATATGTTAAGAAAAGAATAGTCTATCTTTTTCTGTTTTAGATGGTAGTATCTGGTTGGGGAGGTTAATTTTCTAAAGGATCTTAACAAAAGGCATAATGTGACTCCTGTGAAAGGCCAATACCTTGAGTCTCTTGTCTGTGCTATTGCCATGATAAGAAGCTAGTAAGGCAGTTAGTGTTAAAGAAGAATACAGAATGTGAGGCTATGGATTGCCATTTCAAGAAGAAATACTTCAGTCACTGTCTTTGCCATGCCCATGTAAAAGAAGAGACTAGCATAACTGACTTTCTGGGGAAAATTAGCAGACTTAAATAAACTGGCAATGAAAGACAGGGAATTTACAAGTATCAGAAAGGAGTGAATGTGATAGAGGAAAATAATGGGATATAGAAGAGTGGGAAATGAAGGTGAAGCATCCAGAGCAGCTTTAAGTATGTTAAAAGGTTTTGAAAGGTACATACCTGTTAAAATTTGGGAGTATTGCTCTAACTGAAGTGACAAAAGAATCACTGCCTGGGGCATTTGAAGCTAATACATACAGATGCAGTGACTGAAATTACCTTCTCTGTTACTCATTTAAAAGTTTCTGGTAAATGTACTGAAATGCCATTAAACAGATGGGAATGTGGGAGGCTTGATACAATAGCTAACATGAGAACTGTGAATATATTAGGCATCTTGGGTTGAAATTTGCCCCCACTTTGCCAGTAAACATGCCCAGCTGACACCATCATGGCCCAGTTTCTGAGAGATTTTTTTTAAGAGATGGTTTATTTAATTTGTGAAGAAAAAGCAACACAATGTTTATCACCAAAATGTATTTTTTGAAGGTATTGATGACTACACATATTCCAGTGGTGATGTGAAAGCTTTAAAGTCCAATAGGAAAAAATACAGTGGGAAGACCCCACATCTTCTGCTAATGTTGTTACCCTCCTACAGACTTGAGTCGCAACAGCCCAGTCGGCGGAAGAAGCGTGCTCTAGATGCTGCCTATTGTTTTAGGTAACTATGCCTGCACATCCAATGTTCTTACACAGTCCTACCAGCCTGGGAGGTGTCATGCAGTTGTTTATCATGTTTCTTTACAGTTGGCATTTATATAGAATGCACACCCTCATTCTCAGACCCAGGGTCTGTGTGCAGCGGGTCTCTGCCTGGCTGTCTCCAGTCCCACAGAGACAGGGGCAGATTGTTGTGGCCTTGGACAGCAGAAGCTCAGTTCTGTCTGGGATGAGTCCCAGATCCATTAGCCCCATAGTTAGAGCCAAATTATCACCTTCACTGTGTTCACCTACTCGAAGTGTCCTCTGCAGGACCTGGAGAAAAACACTTGAGTAGTCCTCCAGAGAAGCGATTAGCTTTGTCTGTATGAGCAAGTCCTGCCATGTCTAAGCATCCCGTAATAACTGTCATTTCAATTACAGCATAAGCTACTATTGATTTGATTTAGTTGAGAATTTTTGTGACTCAGACTTGTCTGCCTGTAAAGGATCATTCAGGGAGCAAGCAACAGGATTATTTTTATTCCCGGTGTTGTCTTTGTTATGACCGATGTGTTTACGTTTTATTTCCCAGGAATGTGCAGGATAATTGCTGTCTGCGTCCACTTTATATTGACTTCAAGAGGGATCTTGGCTGGAAATGGATTCATGAACCTAAAGGATACCATGCTAATTTCTGTGCAGGAGCCTGCCCGTATTTATGGAGCTCAGATACTCAGCACAGCAGAGTAAGTAATGGATTTGCTAATTTTCAGCTTCTGTTTTATAACTGCAAGCTGAGCTATGTTTCAGCACCAGTGAATCAGCACCAGTGCCCAGAGTTAGTCTCAGTCACTAAGGATGACGAAATGTGGCCCTACAGAGGAACTCACACATGGCCTCAAGCTAGTGTTGAAGCAGGAGAAATATATTGGCCCAGGGATTTACGTTTTTTTACATATTAGCTCATTGATACGAACACATGGTTGGATTGAATACCTTTTGTGAGTGTGTCTCCTTTGGAGGTGGCTTGGAAAAAGCCTTTCATTACAGACTTGAGTGGAAGATGGCACAATGAGTTTGGTCTGCAAAGGCACCGAGGGAGGCACTTTCAGAGTAACTAAAGGGCTGAGTTGTACCACCTGGTCATAACCTACTTTTATGACCTGCCATTTCAAGGCTAGCACCTGCCAAGCTAAATTTCATGAAAATCTACTGATAGGTGTCTTTCTTTTACTGCAAAAGACATAATCTTTCTTACACCCTTAAAATCTATATGGGGAGGAGGGACTTTGTGGATGGGATGTTGAAGAGCCGAATCATAGTTGTCTGAGATGGGACTTTTTATTGTAGGGATTAGATGTGGTATTTTAGCCTACTGCCTTAGGATGACTTGTATTCTGCTGTGAAGTGCTAATTTCCTCTCAGCTATCACTAAGGATGTCTAGACGGTAAATGTAAGAGACAGACATTTGCATCATAGTTGTCATAAAGTAAGAATTTCACCCTCAGGTCCATACTAAGAATGATGTCTCGCCTTTTTCAAGCCTCCCTTAAAATGACAGATCAGTCAGTGTCAGCCAGCAGGGAGAACTCGCCGTGTCCAAGGGACAGCTTGAGTTCCTTTTGGTTGGGAAAACCATGATATCATGTTCTTCCTGAGCTTACAGACCTCTTTGTAGCTGTCACTGTCTCTGACATTGTACTGTTAGGAATATCAGCAGGCAGAGGTATAAATAAGGTGAGTATGTTTCTGTGCTGGTGTGGAGTCATGGTGTACACACGTTTTGGAACTGCACTTGTTTTTAAAGGAAAGAGGAAGAGTAACTGTCATGGTCACAAATATGTGGCTTGGATAATTGCCCAGGGAGCCAGAAGTTGCCTAATAAAGTAGTTAGTGTTGCTGTCCTGAACAGATCTTCTGTCTCTCTAAGCTGCAAATGTTGTGTGGAAGTTCTAGGAAAAGGTCACTTGGTGTTTGGCTAAGGCATTAATGGCATCCTCAGGAGCACCTATGCATCATCAGTGGCTAACCCTACATACTTCCCTCGCAGAGAACCATGCATAGGAATCCAGGGTGACATAGGTGGTAACTCCATGCATGTGGCTCTCAGCAGGAGTGACTGCACCTTGAGTCCAGGTGCTTGCAGGGTGGCATTAATGGACTTAATTACATAGCCAGGGGTTAAAAGAAGAGGAGTGCCTATGCTCTGAAGAGATACCTTTTCTCTTTGGTCGCTGGTAAATGCAAAATCCTGTGTAAACAGCAAATGGCAACCTGATGAAACAGATAAAAAAGCCTTTCAATTTCCTCTGTACTCAAATAGTGTGCCTGTTGATTCACTTTAGAGGCAAACTCCAGGTATGTACCTGCTTTGAGGCTTAAGACTGTATGGACAAAATGTTAGGAAATTCAGGTGTACTGTGAACACCAGACTGAAGTGCAAAAGCATTAAAAAGCCCCCTAAAATCCAGGAATCTTCATACTGCTTTCAGTGGGCGTTCTCTAAGGTGTTGTGGGAGGAAGTGATGCAGAAAACAGTTCACTCATTAGAGGTGGCTGCCTTAATCTGTCTTTTTTGGTTTCTCCTTTTAGGTACTCAGCTTGTATAACACCATAAATCCAGAAGCTTCAGCCTCTCCCTGCTGTGTGTCCCAGGATTTGGAACCCCTCACCATCCTCTACTACATTGGAAAAACACCCAAAATCGAACAGCTGTCCAACATGATTGTAAAGTCTTGCAAGTGCAGCTAAAGGATATCCCTGAAACAGCATGACGTGTGTTTATTAAAAAAAAAAAAAAAAAAAAAAAAAAAAAAAAAAAAAGAAAGAAAAAAAAAAAGAGAGAGCGAGAAGGAAAGAAAGAAAAATAAAAAACCCGGGTTCATCAGTGTTAAAAGAAAAAAAAGAAGAAAAAAAGGCGGTACTAGTCTGAAAGTCTGAACTGTTTGAAAGTTTGTTTTGTTTTGTTTTTTTTTTTAAACTGGCATCTGAAGCAAAACATTGAAGGCTTTTTCCTACATTTCACCTACACATAGTGTGAGATAGACAAGAAGCAAAGTTAAAGAAAAAAGAAACCTTTTAAAAAATAAACACTGGAAGAAATTTGTTAGTGTTACTATGTGAAAGGAAAAAAACAGGAAAATCCCATGAAGTGGAGTTGCTGTATCTGTCCCGTGCCTTACTTGATCTCTCTGTATTGTTACACAATAGGCATCCTACCCATTCCTCTTAGCTATAGAGTTAACAGTGCATTATTTATTTGTGTGTAAAAACTATCAAATGAACATTTCTGTATCACCATTGCAAAAACGAAAACCAGCCAATGTGGACAAAGTGGAGACCAAATAAGCTGCCAGAAATACATATAAAGCCTAAAGGAACACAAGCTCAAAAGAATCAGAAAAGTAATGGTTAGTTTAGTTCAATTAAAATAGAAATCAGTTATTACATTACTGACAAACTCTGCCTTTAAAATACCTTTTTTTTCATGCCAGCTGCCTAGAGAGACTTCTTGTAAGGTCTCAAACCCTTGTTTAAAATACTGAATAATTTACTAATAAAGGACACTCTGTTTCAGTCTCAAAGACAAGTCTATAAGATTTTTTTTTTTTACTGTAAATGATTTAAAATGTCAGTTTAGTAAACCAGTGAAATATTTAACATGTACTGGTCTAATCTTCAGACCTTAATATGTTGCTGTATAGCTATGCTATGGGAATTTTTTTTGTTCTTTTGGTATATGTAACCATACCTAGAGTATTACAATAGGTGGGTAGTAAAAGCCAGCTTAATTGGAAACATATCTGTAGATCTCTATTTGTAAACTATTAAAAAATTACTTACTTTATGTGTAATGTGTAAATTTTCACCATATTTTTGTACTCTGTAATACTGTCAGCTCTCATGACGTTGAATTTGAATTTGGGGCTCTTTTTGATCACTCAGAATCACGTGTTTCCCTCCAGCTGGCCAGTATGAGTAGAGTCCCTATATTTTGACTTGCACTACAAATACATGTTTTATAATAATTGCTATACATGTGCTTTGTATATTGTTCATCATTATGACATAAGCTACCTGACTCCATTTGTTTTTCTGTTTTATAAAAAAGGATGGATTAAAGCACTCTCTCCCCCCCTGCTCCTCCCCTCCTCCTCCGCTTGTCCCTGTTCACAACACTTGGATGGCCACGCGGTTCGGATTTCTGGGCCTTCCCGCTTTCTTTCCGCCGTAGAGATTCAAACAGATGGGCAGGGAGCGAGGTGTGGGGAGAAGAGCTGTCCCAGCCTGGCTGAGGCGAGGCAAACCCTTGCAGCAGAGAATGACATTCACCACTGTGCAGAGCTGGAGGGAGCAGCGGCCGCGGCCATGGCCCGCGCGGGCGGGTGCGGAGCGCGCTCGGATGCATCGGCCCCGCACGCGGGAACTCGGTCCTCTGTGGGGCTTTGTAGGGATGCTCCTGCTCCCGCTGCAGGTTACAGAGGCCTTTGACTTCTGCAGGGGCACAGCAGGGCCCTCTAAGCCGTTGGGGTATGTGTAAGGATTGGCAGGATCAGACCCTTGATTTTCTTGCAAGTTTACCAATTTTTTTCTCAATTGAGTTCACGATAAAGCTTCTTTTAAAAAAACGGAAAAGGAACATGGAGGTTCCTAGGGTTTTGTTGCACGTTTTCATATTGTAGAGAAGTAGAAAGAAAACAGTCACATCACATACTTTGTTTTAAAAAAGCCCCAACCTAAATAAGAATAAAAAGAATTCTGAAGAAGGCGCAATCATTTCATTTCCCGTGATGAATGCTTCTGCGGAGCAAAGCTGGAAACCTGCAATGCAAGCATTCTACTTGGACGAGAAGGACATTTTCTGCCATTGTCCTGAGCAGTGTTGGGAGGACACTCCTGAGCTTGGTGTTGTCAGCTCCAGTTTTAGAAGTACAATTTCTTTGGCTTCAGCAGAATCCTGGCGTAAAACTGAGGTGCTGTGGTGGTTTGCACAGGCAGCTCCTCTGGACTTCTGTGGAGCCTCTGCTCATTGCCCAGATGGGAACATAGCTCCAGAGATGATCTAATCCCACCCACTGGCTCAGGAGGAGAAGGTATGTTAGACTTCTGATTGATTTAGTGAGCTGAGGTGGACAGGTGAAGAATCTGTCCTGCTAACACTTGCTTGAGCCAGACTAACTCCAGTGAGAAGATGCACTGAACTCAGTGAAACTCCTCAGGGTAATGCATACTCTGGATTTTGCTGTATAACAACAGCAAAATTAGTTTTATCAGGTTCAGTATGAGAACTGTATTTTTGTTGGACAGGAGAGGAGACAAGGGTGAGCACATTCTACAGAACTTAAAAAAATGTTGCTGCAGTTCTCTGATACAGGAATGCAGCTCAAAACTAGTTTTGAAAAAGTGGAATGGGAGATTGCATAGTTGTCCAACTATACTCAATGTGTGCTGGATGCAGCTGAAAATTTGGACTTGGACTTGGAGTTTCTCTAAGCATAAAACACTTTCTGTAAGTCATTGCCCCAAGATCAATTTATTTTTAATTTCTAGTATTCCTCAAAATGCACTGATACTATTTGAAATCCTCTATTTTAAAGCTCCTACAATTTTTTTTCCTGTTCACTAGGCATGTATTTCCCTTTAATTACCAAGGGTGTAAGGCCTGATCCTACAATATGCAGAACTCATGGCTGAAATTCCCCTCTGCGGAGTGGGGTGATGTGGGTCCTTAGCAACTCTCAGGTCTGATGTAAATACCCCTCAAATGATCTTTAGATGGGACTGCAACAGCTCAAGGACTTTGTGCTGTGGGGCCTTGTTTTGGCGAGGTGATTGTGGCTGTCTGAGCAAAGTCCCTGAGAACTGATGGGAAATGTTCAGCATCTTGAAAGATCAGACCCAAGGGGCTGACTGGGGCTGAGGGGGAATCATAGCACTTAGCTGGGTGGGGTAGGACAGCACTTCTTATGTGTTTAGCATCAATACAACTGTTTGGTTGGCATGGTTTAAAGGAGAAAAAAAACCGGAATTTAAAGGACAGCTGTGTTGTACTTTGGTGATTGATTACTCTGTATTTTAACACATTGTATGTCTGTTTTTGTGGTGCTCTAGTGGTAAATAAATTATTTCAATTATATGCTGGTGTTGCTTTTGTATGGCAGTGTTCTTCTGGCATAGGCAATTCTTCAGCTCTGGAATGTTAAATCCCTGCAAAGCCTGATTTGGTGTGGGATTTTGGCATGTGTGACCTTGATGGTCCATCGCAGGCTGAGGTGAAGAACATCCATCCAGGGTGAGGGTGAATCATATCTGCTATGAGGGTTGCTCTCCCCTCAGCCACTGTAGTGAATGTCTTGGTCTGTAGACAACTGCCTCAGTTATATCAGTTTACCAGGAGCAGCCATGGGCACATGGAAGTGTTCTTTGACAGAAAATAGGATTCCCTAGTTTGTTGTCTATTTCCATGCACTCTGCAATTTGCAATCATATTATCTAAGCAAATAAGAATTAAGAAGCCTGGAATTGCAACTTTTCTTTATCAGGCTCTAGTCACTTAAATAAATAAAACTGATTGGAGGAAGGACTTCAGGATTGAATCATTGCTTTTAAAGTTGATAAAATTATGTATGAAAATTCTCCCAGACCAGGGACTGCTCTTCCTGGTCCCTTTTCTGGCATTTAAGGAGTGCATAGCATTTCTTGGCTTGAATGAAAGAGCATGTTTATGCCAGATTGTTTAGGGTTATTGTGATAAATTATAACAAATGGACTCTGTGGTCTGTCAATATGTTTAAGAATGTAACTTGGGATGAGCATTAAAAACAATCTTAGGGGCGAT
Source organism: Horornis vulcanius (assembly GCA_013401035.1). NCBI lineage: Eukaryota > Metazoa > Chordata > Aves > Passeriformes > Scotocercidae > Horornis > Horornis vulcanius. The sequence continues at coordinate 8,321 of VZUA01033060.1, read as the reverse complement.
TCCACCACGGTTACGCTCCAGCCTTAATTGATTTCAGTGAGTTTACACAGACATAAAACTGAAGTCCTTCAAAAAATTTTCCAGATGCCAATTCTTATTCTGTCTATTTTTAGCTACCCAGCAATGTGCTTTGACATGAATGTAATCCACCAGCCTCGTTCTTATCCAAAGAAGCCCTCACACTGCCTTGAGGTGAGAGCACTTTGCAGCCCTGTCTGCTGTATTCATGAAGTCAGTGAAGAACAGGAGGAGGGTTTGAGGAGGAATGCTGACTGGAAATTGTAGGTGAGAAAGTGGTCATGGTGCCTGTAACTAAAGAGGAACAAAGTGGAGGGAGCACTGTGTGCTAAAAGAGATCTTACAGCATGGGGCTGAAAAGATGGAAGATCTCCCAAGATAATGATGCTGGGCTTGTCTTCCTTTTGTTAACACAGCCTCTCCAGACTGCATCAGTGAAGCCCTTACTGTGCTTGAATCAAATTGTGGTTAATAAATGTGGAATATTCAATAAAGGAAAAAACCCAAACCATGTAAATGTCTTGAAAACCATTTTTTAGGCCAAAATCTGCCTCTTAGTTCAGACAGAACAGATTCTGTGAGGAGCCATGAGTTCTGGAAGAAAATAAACCAAGAGGTTATGTAATTATATGTGGTTATAAAGTAGATGTGAAGTAATGTAGTTGGCTTGTCAGTGGGTATGGGTGTAACAGTAATTTCTTCATCTGTATAAAAATAAAATTAAATGGAACAGAAAGCTGATGAGAACTTCCAATCAAATTTGATATGCTCATTTAATGAAGTAACCTGCTGGAATCTAATACAGAACCCCTGGGGTATAAACCTTTCTTCAACCATATGGTGGTCCAAGAAACAAATATTTCCTATAAATGGGGTGTTTTAGTGCCAAACAAAGATGATTGCAGGAGGAAGGGCCAGTGATCATTGATCTTTGGGTCTCAGTACTGTTTGCACATACTATAGGCAGGTCCTGATTTAATGATTCACAAACTCAATTCCAAAAGTATTTGCTGCAGGAAAGGGAATAAGGAAGATAAAAATGGCAAAGGGGACCAGAGTCTCTTGTTCAGTGAAGTACACCATGAGCTCCCACACACTGTTTGATCCAGTCAGAGATGGATGCAACCAAAATGTTAACATGTGAGTACACATTTGATCAAAAATCAAGCGGCTGGGGCTCTGAGGCAGTGTTGAACCCTGAAGCACTTTTATGAAGTTCAGTTAGGTCCAATCTTTGCAGCTGGTTTGTAACCAAACCTTAATCAACAGAGTTGTTGCTGGGATGTGTAAGGCTCAATATGTCAGAAGTTGTTGCACTGGAGCTGCTCTGAGTGTGCCAGATGCAAGTCTCGCAGCCCAGTCCTCTGTTTTTTCTTCCAAGGACAAAGGTGCATGAATATAATTGCTACTCGTAGGAATGACAGTTGGAAACAGTCAAAATGTCCCTGTGCATGAAGGTGTTTCCCAGAGAGCCGGGAGTGTTACAGGTCACCTCATTCTTCAGTGATTAAAAGATCAGCAGTATGGGACTATTGTGATGGTTTTTTGCCATCTGATGGAGCCCACATGAAATGAATTGATGGCTTCATTCCAGTTCCTAGTGTAAACTTGTTGGCAGTCTCCAAGGATATGCAGACTAATTTCATCCATCAAAAGCAGAAAATATCTTTATCCGGAAAAAAATGTCTTTTTTTTTTTTCTCTTTGGAAAAATGTAAATACAAGACAAAATATGCAGCAGTTCATGGGCAAGTTATGCATTCCTCTGCAGTGTGTAACCTGTTCTCAAAGAGGTGGTCTGGATCAATTTGTGAACAGTTGGGAGGAAAAGCTGCATTTGGAGATACTCTGAAGTATATTGTTTCCTTTCCTTCTTCTATGAAACCCTCAGTAACCATTAAAAAAAAAAACAAACCAACGTGTTTCTACTGTGCTCTTTAAAATTGTCTTGGAGATTGACTGGAACTGACCNGTAAATAAGCAAATGAACTGACATTTTCCACCTTGATACCCAGCTATGATGTATAACACAGAAGGTGAATCACTGCAGATCCTGAGTGTCAGATACAGCCAACGGATGTGCACAAGCTTGGGTCGCACAAAGTGGAGCAGGAAAGATGAACACAACAGAAGGTTTTTGTCAGCATAAGTATAGGCCCTACATAGCACCACAGGAAAACTGGACTAGTTTTTGTTGTACTTTTTGCTTTGGACTGCTTCCATAGCACGACGGACCATTCCCATTTCTCAAGATTTAAGAAAAGGGGTATCTTTAGGGAGGTAGGAATTTACCCAGGAATAACTGAAAGCCACTGATATATTTTAAGATCATTAGCAGTCAGGAGACATAATTTAAATGAGCTGTTAACAAAACCTTAATTAACTTTTCCTGTAGCTAAGCACCACTTGCTGTTCTCCTTGCCTCTATCTCTTATTTTAGTGTTAAAATTTCCTCCACTGCTTTGCGGTAACAGATGGTGTCTATCAAATAGTCAAAATCTCAGCAAGTATCCCAAGGACTGAGGAGGAGATCTCAAACATTAAACCCTCAGGCTCCTATAGTTCCTGGTCCCTTAAAGCAGTGCTGTAACCAGATGATCTGCAGGCTGTGCACAAAACAGGACCTCAAATGCACTCTCAGTAGTAGGTTGTCCATGCAAAAATGCACACTCTGTTTTGATCTCCACAAGATACTCATGGACTCATTCAAAAAACTCTCTCACTGATCAGACCTCCTCCCCCACTCTAAGTACTGTGACACTACACTACAGTGTAGGAGGAATCCATGACTCTCACTCATGCCAGGGGAAATTTAATTATGGTTTGTTCTAAAAATCAGTATGAACATTGTTT
>VZUA01033057.1:0-11468 GCA_013401035.1 Horornis vulcanius | reverse complement strand
CCTGCTGTATTATTTTCCTTTCAGAACATGGACCAAAATTAAATCTTGTTTCAAAGTGTATGGTCTAATTTTATCCTAATTTTGTGATTTAGTTTTTCAGAAGGAAAAAAGCTGGTCTGAAGTTCTTCTTACCTTCTGCTTGTAAATATTTGTTAATCTACTTCATGCCAAGCAGGAAGAAGTGCCTGCATTTAAACTGAACTTGAGCATTGCTTTACTAGCAGTTGGTTTATAAAAACAGACTTCTTTGTATTAGCCTGAGATGTTTCTGTACTGCCCTCAAGTTGCACTTACAGGTGCATTTCATAGATACTGTCTTGATGCTCAATGCCTTCCTCAGGTTATTCTTCTCTAACTGAAAGTTAACTTGTTGCCCACTCAGTTGATGTTGTCCCGTAATGGCTGTGTCCCACTGGGTCCATTGGTCCTGTTTCACTGCAGGCAGCGTTTCCTGTCCCTTTGAACATTTCCTCTGCTGAAGTTCTGTCTATACATGTTGTTCCTGCAAGTTGCCTTTCATTGTGGTTCTTACTATTTAGATCTTTCCTAGCTCCCCATCTCAAGTTGCATCCTTTCCAGCATTTTATTTATCATTAATCAGGAATTTCTGGTGACCTTTCAAATGTTCTTTTTAACATATTGGAGTAGGTGGATATTTGAAAGCTTGGGGGGCGGGGGGAACTGTGTAATAGTTGCAAGATTGCTTTTCCTACTAATTAATGATCAAATCCTCTTGCTTTTCATTATACCTGATTTAAGAAGTGAAAGACAACAGATTTATTAACTATTACAACCCCATTAAACTATAATTTTTAGCCAAAACAGTACAAAGCAAAAAACCCAAAGACTAAATAAGTATCATGTTGCTCTGGGGTTACAGCACTGGAGAATGCCCTTGTGACACCCCACCTGGTGTGCTGCATCCAGCTTTGCTCCGCCAATGGACCTCTCAGGGCATGTCCAGAGGAGGCCATGAAGATGCTCAGAGGGCTGGAGCACCTTTGCTACGACACCCTTGGGCTGTTGGGGAAGAGAAGACTCTGGGAAGACCTTAGAGCACCTTCCAACACCTAAAAGGGCTCCATGAGAGCTGGACAGGGGCTTTTGACAAGAGCACTAGTGATAACACAAGGGGGAATGGCTTCAAACTGAAAGAGGACAGGGTTAGGTTAAATATTGGGAAGAAACTCTTCCCTGTGAGGGTGGTGAGGCCCTGACACAGGTTGTCCAGACAAGCTGTGGGTGCCCCTGGGTCCCTGGAAGCGTCCAAGGCGAGGCTGGACGGGGCTTGGAGCAATCTGCTCCTGTGGAAGGTATCCCTGCCCATGGCAGGGGGTTGGAATGAAATGATCTTTGAGTTTCCGTCCTTTGACACTATAGTTTTATCAATGCTTCTAAGGTGAATCCTAGTTGTGCTGTTCTTTAGCACTTTGTTTATTAACCCTCTGCTAATCTAGTTTGAGGTGGTAAGGCAAAAATTGATAAGTGGCTTCTTAGACCATTTATTGTTTTATCTAAATCTTTGTTTCTTCAGCCTCATGATGCCTCCTGTTGTTATTCAAAGAACCATTATTTAGGGCAGAAACTTCACAGTGTGTTTATTTCTGAATTTCCCTTTTATGTAGGTGTCTGCTATCTCTGACATTAAAATATCAGTACCAGCCTTCAGCCACAGTGTATCTAGTGTATCTTCTATTCCTTACTCAGCTGCACTTTTTTCCCCCTCCTGGTGTTCTGCTGTTTTTCCTCCAAACAAGAAGGACTTGGTTTCAAAGCAGAGACCTTTGAGTGGTGTTAAATTGCACACCTGCTGACTCATGTAGCACATGTAGCTGTTCAGAAAGCAATTGCTCAGTAAGAGTGTTGTTTCTGTTCACTCAGTGAGTTGATTTGGTTCCAGCACCCTGATCATGATTCCACCACCTGTGTTTTCTAACCAACTTTGTGCTGCTCCAACTTTTTTACTGACTGATGTTCTCTGGCCATTCGAAACTGGAAGTGTTTCCTGCCAACCTACTGTGTTGGTGCTGGTTTGGAGCAAATTGTTACTGATACAGAGCTGCCAGTGGCTTGTCATCTGATGTAATTGTGTGCACTGAAATAACATTGTTATGCCTCTGAAGTGCCTTTTTTTATACAATCATATGTCATATAAACACAGAAGCAGTCAGTGAACGGGGTGCATCAGATAAGTAACAGTGAAACAAAAATAGCAGACAATCTAAAAAATAGTCTTGTGTTGGTTTTGTCTATTAAATTGCAACAAAAGCTTTTACTTAATTTAATTGATGAAATTATGCAGAATAAAGTAATTGCCTGTTACTTGTCCTTCAGGCATAACCTCTGTGGGGATAGGAAAGACTGGCCCTTTCTCTTGGGTGCCTGTGCAGGAGATGGCAAAGACAATGAGAGGCGACAGAGAAGGGAGTTGTGTGAGGAGCAGGGTCTGGGAGATGTCTGAGAAGAACATGGGAGGCAGATACAAACAGAACTTAGGAGAAGACTTCCTCTTTGCCTTCTCTAGGGGCCAGAGGAACTTTGTGCAGCCTGCCCCAAACCAGGAGGCCAATGCCACTTGTTGGACAAGGGTCAAGACTGGAAGACAGGAAGGACCTGCCCTGTAGGCTTTGTGTGGGAGGATGTGTTTGTTTTCCATGTTATATGAATTTATTTTTGTCATTTCTAACCCAGAATAACTCAGGGATTTTTGTCTCTCAAAGCTTGGTTTGTAATTTAATAGGATATAGTTTTAGAAATTCAAAAGCTTTTAGTATGCAAAGTTTAAAGGATGAGAGATAGGCAGTGTCAGTTCTGTTAATCTCCACAACTGCAAGCCCCACTAATTTTTTCTGAGACTTGCAGCTGAAACTTTCTCACCTACCTGTCACACTGATAAAAGTCTAAAAGTCCTTGTCCAGATCACCTGCTCTGGACATTTCTGAATTTAATAGTCTTCCTGGTTGGTTCCCAGTTTGCCCCTTGCTTCTGCAGTCTGTTCCTGTGCTCCAAATTACATGATATTTTTTATTAGATTTGTTAAATTTTTAAAATTTATTTAGCACTGCATTAAATTTTTGTACCTATTTGTATTTCTTCTCTCAGTGTCTTTCATAAAACCCTTAGTTTTGTTCTCTTTCTTTTCTCTAATTTTCTTTGCTGTCTCCAATTTCCTTTACTTTCACTTAGGAATTTTCTTTGCTAATCTCTCAAATTGATGAATTTGCCTCTTTTTTTAATGGGCAATGGAAAAAAAAATTGTCATTTGTATTTACTTGGGAAAGTGTAAACCAAAGGAAGAGGGTCAAAGGGGGAAACCTTCCATCTTTCCAGTGGAGAGGGTAGCTGGGAACAGTTATACTGGCCAGTGAGGGTGTCTGATTTTCAAAAACACTATTTCATGGAGATAGAAAGGTGCTGAATATGTTCTTTAATTTGGTTGAATGTTTTTCTTGCATTTCAATGCTTGGAGACTCCAGCAAATTTAGGGAAAGTGAGTCCAATCATAATTTCCTGTGTTGGTTCTCTGAAGTTTATGGCTTTGGTGCTGAATTGGTGCTTCTGTTCAGGAGATGGGGACAACTCCAGGGATATGGAGAGATTTGAAAATAAGGTATTTCTGCATTAGGTATAGAAATTTTAATTTTTGTAAGGTTTCAAGTCTATATTAGAAATTCAGTTGCTACAATGTACCATGGAGCATAACTCAAGTGCAATCCTGTTTTAAATGAACACTGTGAGCCTGCTTTCTGAAGGTTCAATGTAATTTTTATGACAGAACTTTTATATAAGATGATTGCATTTGGCTTAAAACTTGAGGCCAGCGGGATTTCTGTGAGTCTGCTGATTTTCTGCTTTCCTCTTACATACATCAAAGCCCTGTCACACAGCAGCCACTTACAGCACATGCACTGGGATTTTTGTTAGCTTCAGAATTAAACATGAAAAAACTTGAGCAGGGGAAGTGCAGGGAATGCCCCGAGAAATGCTGTCTGTGTTCCAGTGCTACAGGTCTGGTACTCAGGGATCTGTACTCAATGAATCCAGGTTCTCCCTGGGGGTCACACAGCCCTGGGGTTGTAGCATTGCCAATGCTAGAATAATGATGTTTTGTTTAAAGCTGTATTTCCTAGAATTATACTTACTTTCACCTTCGCTTTTCTTTTTTTTTTTTTTAAATTTACTTTATTGTTTTTATGGATGAGAAGAAGAATTTTACAATGTGTTTAAAGTGCCTTTTAAAACCAGAACCAAAGAAAAGCGGTTTTTACTCCAAACACTGATTGGTTTAGGGAGCACACTCATGGCTGGGCCTGTTTGGGTTGTGTAACTTGGTTGGGATGTGAGTAAAGTTAGAGCAGATTAGGCTGACTGGATTACAGCCATTCATCCTACGTGGGACTTCAGTGAACAAATCCTGGCAATAGCTGAAATTCTTGTTCCAATATCTCTGACAATTTTCACTGAATTTACATTTGGTCCTACAGACTTTCTAATAGTCGATTACAGCATTACAGAACAATTCTGTATGGCTCACATGGTGGTTTATATTATAGTCTGCTCAGGAGCTAGGTAACATTCCTGCTCAATGATACCAATTCTCCTTTCAGAATTTTGTTAGTACTTCGAAACCTGAGATAGTTTAGCTCAACCCTGTAGGTACCAGCTGTTTGTGCTATTTTTTCCTTCTTCAGTTAGGTTTTTGTTCTTCACAGATATGACTGTAACAGTAAAACACTTTCTTTTATCTGTTTAAAACTGCTTTGTACTATATTTAGCTTATCTCCTTGGTGTAAGCAAGTAAGTTATCTTTAACTGCCACTCAGGTAGTGCAGCTTCTCAAAGTACATAAAATGACAACCTTCTATGGTGTAATAAATCATGTATTAGTCAGAATCAGGTTACTTTTAAATTGCCAAGAAAAGTGCTTGTGGAATGCCCTGAAAGACTCATATAACTTGTAGGGTCTCTCTTTCTTGTTATTAAATATTTTTAGTTTTCCAATTAGAAACAAGTATTTGGAGAATAGTAGATGTCTCTGGATCTTCACTTAGCAGGATTGTTTTGAAAGTAGCAGGCAGACATCTCAACATGTTTTTCATGGTTTTTTGAGAACAACAAGTCCTGTTTCACCACCTGTACTAAACAGACTTGTGCATCTCTGGATATGGGCCTGCATTCTGTGGTTGCTGGTCAGAGCAATCTGCTGAAGTGGAAGGTGGAAACAAATCCTTCAGAGGATTGTGCTGACAGGTTCCACGAGCAGCTCCCACAGACATGGAGCAACACTGGCCGAGTCTCTAGCTGCAGGATTTGTTACAGAACACTGTCCTATATCACCTGCTTTCTAAAAGGCTTTTAAAATCTGTAAGAGAGCAAGTTCTCTCTCCTGTATGAGATAAAGGGACCTAAAGTATTTTGTGTTTGCATTCTAGCTGTTCTGCAAATGAAAGATATGAGTTTCTCACTCTTTTGGGCTATGACACTATCACTCTTGTATTTCCATCATTGCTCCTAATTATTATTTATTATTAATACAATCACATAATTGCAATTATTGCTCCCTCCCAGTGGTATTTAGAGTTCATTCTAAATTTCTGATTTCTGGAGCCATTTCATTGGAATCTGAGCAAGGGAAGTCCTGGCCTTGATCAGTTCCTGTGACACAATGTCATAGATTTTGGGTTTGTGGATGAGAGGAGAGCAGTGGATGGTGGCTTTTACTCAATGGTAGCTGGTTTTGACACTTCTTCCCGCAGTGCTGCTGTGTTGGGAGGTCACAGGCTGGGTGTGTGGGCCCAGGAGGGTGATGGGGGTAGCTGCTCCCCAGACAGAGGTGAGCAGATGGTTCCTTTGCTGTTTTGCAGGCAAGAACTGGGACCTGACAGCAGCTTTGAATGACTATGAGCAGCTGCGGCAGGTGCACACGGCCAACCTGCCCCAGGTGTTCAACGAGGGCAGGTTCTACAAGCAGCAGGAGCCAGAGCAGCCTCCCCAGGTGACCAAGGCTGAGAGACCCTGCCTGCAAAGGCAGGATGACATTGCCCAAGGTAAGAGCTCCTCTGTGGAGTTTTGGGGACTCTAACCTGTCTGCTTGGGAGCTGTGCTTGGCTGCAGAGAGTGGGAGGCCATGTGCCAGCAGCCTGTGAGCTGTGCATTGTCACAGGGCTCAGAGCTGCTGCTAGACCCCATTTTTCATGTTCTGGTGGTTGTGAGCTCTGCCTCAGTTCTGCAAGTTGTTTTTTTCAATGTGCAGTTAAAGTTGAATATGTTGTCCCCAAGCAGTCCTGTGGTACTCAGGAAAGGAGTTAATTGAAGGGTGTCACTCTTGTATATAGTTTTCTATGCTTATTGAAACAAACAAACAAAAAGATTTAAAAATCCGTATTTCGCTCTTTGGATTCTTACTCACAGTGTGTGAACAGGGTGTATGAAGAATATAAATAACTTTCAGCTTTAAAATTTCATTCTTTCTAGTTCCTCAGAAACTGCCTCCTATCCCCTGCTGAATAGAAATTGAAACCTTAAGAAAAATTAGTCAGCTACCTCTAACAGTTAATTTCCAGTACAGGGTGATAAGCATTAGAATTTGCTTTTTTGTTTGCAGACCTCTTATGGGTTTTATTTCTAGATCTCTCTATCCCTGACTGGTTTTTGTCTATGAATTTCTCAAGAAGCAGCAGTTTGCACCAAAATAAATCTGCAGGTCTGACAGCTTGTCGTGTAGGCAGGTAATAGCAGTAGCCTGGGGATGGCTTTCTGTGCAGCCATTAAAAGGAACACAAGGGCTTCCCTTCTTCTGCTGGCTCTTCCCTCCTATTAAACAGGAAATAGCATCTGTACTTAGGAGTTTCAGTAAAGCTGTTTTAAAATTGCTGACTTCCATCAGAACAAAAGGAACTGTGGTGCTTCTTACGACTCCTTAAAGCTCTGAATACAAATAAAGGGAGGAAGAGCAGCACAATTGATAAAACCATGTCCCTTCAGCCTCTTTGGGATACAGTTTGCACTGAAATGTCCATCTGATGTTTAGTGGGTGCAGTAGGTGGTGTGGGGTACATTTGGCTTTGACTACTTGGACTGACAGGAATTTGGTTTCCAAGTCAGTGTGTAGCTGAGGATTTCTGAGAGAAATCCTGTAGCTGAGAGATCTCACTGCCAGGTGGACCCAGGGTGTTCAGGGTGGAGCAGAGAAGGGAAAGGAGCATCTTGGTTTGCACCAAGGAGTGGAGGATGCAGCCAGCAGGGGAGGGCTGTGCCTAGAGAGGTGATGGAGTGGCAGCGAGGGGATGTCACATGGAGCTGCTGCCCTGCACTTCAGTGCCCCTCCTGAGGGGATTCGGTTGAGATGTAGAGGGAGAAGAAACAAATGCAAAATCAAACCTACCCTCTCCCTCAATTTAGGATAATTTGGGGAGTGTAATTTAACTCTCAAGATTAGAGAAACAAAAGTTTCACAAATGGTAAGAAAGTGAATCTTAAATAACAATTAGTCAGTTTAAGATGTCTTTAAAAACACTGTGATATGTTAAAATAAGCTTTAAATAGGAGTTCAAAACATTAACTGATTACCATCTGTCTGTCAGTAAATTTTTCTTCCAATTAATCTTTGAAAACCTAAGATACATCAAGAAAAAAATTATAGGAATATTTGTCTTTCATATTTTGTTACTTTTACTGCTGGTCTGTTTTGCTAAAAGGAGAGTCAAGTTCCTCTGGCTGGCCAAAGGGATCTGTAATAGGAACAAGCAATCTTTTACAGTAGGGAAGCAACGTGAAAAAGGTAGCAAACAAGATGTGGCATAAATTCCTAATGAAATAAATGTGCGTTCACCAAGATTGGCATTGCCAGCCTTTAATGCAGTGGTACGGATCTAAGTTCTCTTTGGTTTCTCTACAGAAAAGCGTCTTTCCAGAGGAATTTCCCATGCCAGCTCAGCCATAGTCTCCCTTGCTCGCTCACATGTAGCAAATGACTGCAGCAATGAGCAGTTCCCTTTGGAGATGCCCATCTACACATTCCAGCTGCCAGACCTGAGTGTATACAGCGAGGACTTCAGGAGCTTCATCGAGCGCGACTTAATCGAGCAGGCCACCATGGTTGCACTGGAGCAAGCAGGTGGGTGACACCTCAGGTGTCTGTCAGAATTGAGGGCACACCGTGGGTGTCAGTAGGTGGCCAGTCCAACATTGGGATTGGCATTTCTAATCCAGAGAGTAAAAGCAACTACTGTGTTCCTTGCCAAATGACACGTATCCCAATCCTCTGTTTCTTTTAAAACATTATAGAAAAAACGGTCCAGTTTAGTTAATAAAACAAAGAAATTGGGAAAGGAAGGAAAGGGCTTCATGGGGAAGCCATGGGGAAGTCATGCAATAGACAAGGACATGAGTTTAGATGGTCAGAAGGGGTTGGTACTTTCACTTCTCACGAGGAGATTACATTGCAGTGACTGTGAAAGGAAACATCTTCAAGTTCTGTTGCAGCTTGAGAAAATAGTTTTTAGATATGTATTTTATGTATTTATTTTTTTTTAAATGAGAAACTACATAATTTTAAAGCAATACTTCAGTATTGCCATGGGGAAAAAAGTGTAGATATTTAAAATTGATGTTAATTCACATCTATTAGTAATTTAAAGTTTTAAGCCAATTTTGAAGGATATGGAGAAATCTATTTAAAATTAGTATTGGTTCCTTATGAAACAGCAGGAGTGCTAATGAACCATGAAATGAACACATCTGTATAGTGAAATGCCCGACCCTGGTGATATAAAAGAGTTGTAAAATCAGATTTCATGGTTGCTTGTGGGATATGCAATTGACAGTTGCTTTTTGTGTGTGTGGATTGCACTACTGGCTTGTGTGACACTGGATTGATCTGAGATTCATTCTCCTACCCTGGTGCCCTGTGTGAGCCCAAACTGATAAAGTGCAGCTCGGGTTTGAGGCAGGAGCTCTGCTAATCTGGTGTCCCGCTGAGTACTTACAAGGTGTTGTCATGTGCACTTCTTTGGCTTTGGTAGTTGAAAAGCCAAACATAATTAGATAATAGCCTCAAACAAACAACCAAAACAACCCCAAGCAGTGTTCAGAAGGCCTTTTTTTTGGGAGAGGTAGCAGTGTAAAATAAGGTAGGAATGCTACCAGGCATCTATGAAGCATGAAAACTGCAAGTCACCTATCAAGAAAATATATCCAGTTTCTCTAAGAAACTCAAGGAGGACAGGTAAAAAGTAGGATGATTCCCCCTCTGGCAGCTCTGCTCCATAGGGACATCACAAGATGCCTTGGTACAGTACCATTATTGACCTACCTGCTTCAGTGCAATTATAGCCTTTAGAGTCTAGTATGAACTAGAGGATCACTGAGGCTTTCTGACCTTAAAACCAGAGAATGTGAATTTAGTGCTGACATCCTCTAATCCATACAGAGCTGGCTGGCTTTGAACTTGAAATGGCTGCAGAAACTACTGAATTTGCTGCCTCTTAGCATTCCTCTCTCAAATCTCTCTGAAAATTGGAATAAATCATTTATTCTTTGTGCACATTAATTAGGGCAGTAACTTGACACACACTGGAAAAGTGCCTTCATCCCCAGAGCCTCTTGCATCCTGGAAAGGAGAGGGTTTTACCATTTGAAGTACTCAGGGTTTTGATCACAGGTTTCCTTGTAGCCTACATAGATTTGCTTTGTGAGCATTTCATTCAAATAACCTGGAACTTCCTCGGAAACACTTCTATATTTCAAGTAAGTTAAACAGATCAAGCACTTTTCTTAAGAAAATCTTGTAAGGCTTCTTAGAAACAAACCTTTTGTCATGGTTTCAGATGTAAAAATATTCAATTTCCTGCTTATTTTGTTTATTTTACTTGTTGTACAAAATGAAGAGAGTAAATTAATAGGAAAGCCACGGAGTATTAAACATTTTATTGTCTCCTACCAACAGTTTGACTATGTTTTGGTCAATGACATGAAGAAAACTAAAAGATGAGGTGCATTCCCTGCAAAGAGCCTAAAATCTATTTCAAACCAAATCCCATGAAGGGCAGTAACTGAGGTTGAGGATGTTGTTAAAGGAAGAGGGGAGTGTGATTGGATATAATGCCATGAATTTCAAGAGAAAAGAAATAGGAAAGAGGCTGATTAGACGAAAGGAGGAGGAAATTTCCTAGGAAGTAACAGCTTACTACTCCCAAAGCCTGGACTGGGAGAGCAGAATTGCCGCTAACAGTGTCACACATGGGTTCTGAAGTGGCCTTATGAGCTGGGTGTCTGTAAAAACCTGTAAGGTTTTCATGTTCTTTTTTTATATGCTTAAACTCTTGCTACCTTGACATCTATATGTGACAGCATGTCCTAGTTACATCCTATCTGTATGGAAACTCAGAACAAAATGCCCAATTTACTGCAAAGTGCTGTGTGAGATAATAAAGGAAAGGCCCAAAGAAAGGCAGTGTCATTTACTTACTTTCCCACTGCTGCAGTGTATTATTATTTACTTCTTAATATGGTTGCTTTCCAAATGTTCCTCTGAAAGGATAGAATGCATCACATCCATAAAAACATTTTGAGGTTTTTTCTATCTTGTAAACTCAACTGTTGGTTATTGCCAGAATTGGAATGAGGTCAGCTTGTGAGTAATGGGCAGACTGATCTCTGTGAGCTCTGGCAGGAATCACTGTGGTTCTTCAACAGAGGATGGCTTAAGGTGCTGATAATATGAAATGAAGGCTGTGTGAAAGCAGTTTTAGAATTCTAAATATTTTGCTGCAGCAAGTTGATTTTCATTACAGACACATGCTCCCCTGTGTGTTGTTAATGTGTGGGTTGATACAAAGATATAATGAAAACTTCTGCTGTACTGAAGTACTGTGTTTTACAAAACAGCACAGGCAGAGGAATGGCTGGTCTAACACAGTGTTTCTAACTGAAAGAAACCCCAATTCTATTGCAGTGCTGAAATGTAATTGAATACAAATAGTATAAGTATACTGTATGAAAATCCAAGAACTTTTCTTTCTGTGCTCATGTTTGTGTTTTCTGAGAAACATTTTATACAGCTACAGCCAAAGTAAACAGTAATATGCTGTTAAGCCTGGGCTTCATGTCCCCCAAACCAATCCACCAAAACTGTAGAAATGTTTAATCTCAGTTTTCATTTGAGTTCCATTTTCCTGTTTTTCCCCTAAAGGGACCCACTATAACCACTAGAATTGAAAAATTAAAATGCACCACTTTTTTGTTATAATCCAATAATAAACCCATATCTGCTATTTTTTTTCAGTCAGCCATGAGCTTTGTGATGTTAACCAAGCCCACAAATGCTTTTTGTGGAATGCACTTGATGGAAGATTACTTTGATAGAAATCTGTTACTCAAAAGATTCATAAACACCAGACTTTGGCATTTCTTACCAGTAGATGTTAATCTGCAAAGCAGTGCCACTCATTATTTCCTTAAGTTCTACC